>VZRI01011542.1:0-91191 GCA_013397515.1 Upupa epops
CTAAAAGGTGGTTATCGTCAGGCAGGGTTTAGTCTTTTCTCCTTGGACACTGGAGACAGGACACAGTCTTAAGCTTCATCAGGGGAGGTTTAGACTTGACATTAGGAAAAGTTTTCTTACTGAAAGAGTGAACAGATTTTGGAACGGGCTGCCCACAGAGGTGGTTGGGTCACCGTTTCTGGAGGTGTTTAAGGTTAGGCTGGATGAAGTGCTGAGTGGCATGATCTAGATGTCAGATGTTTGGGTTTACTTGGTTGGTTTTAGGTTGGACTGGATGATCTTTAAGGTCTTTTCCAGCGTCATCATTACTGTGATACTGTGATACTGTGAACAGCCAGTTATCTACACTGCAGAAATTCAATTGTAACCTGATAAAAATGTAGCTATGTGACAAATTAATTTATGATGGTCTTTGTGCTTTCACAAGGCAAAATCCTCTGCCAGGAGAAAAGATTCTTTTCACCTGCTGAGAAGCTAAGATTAGAAAACATCTACTACATGAAAGAATTAGCTGAGAAGAGCAGTGTACTATAAAAGTAAGATAAAACATATAAACAGCAACTTTGCATGGGTAATTTTGTGAATAGCTTAACGGACAGTGATTTCAACGTCATCATGTATTCACTGTATCTATAACTTCTTTTCTATTATAAAAATTTCCATCCAATTAAAAAAGGTCCATGCTTCTTAAAAGTTTTATAAGTTAGCAGAGGCAATTTTTTCTTGCTTGTGATCATTACCCAGTGAATACACTCAAAGCATCTGAAACGTGAGCCTGCATCTTTCATCTGTGTTTTCATCTGTTCACATACTCATCTGTTCCCTTGTGAAAACACAAAATGTACAGTATTATGTAATGTCATCTTTTAGCCACAACGGTCATGGCTCATGCCCAAATAAAGTGTTTCATTTTGGAAAAGAGATGATTTTCATTTGCTATTTCCCACTTTGTTACTCAAACTGTATGGTCATCAGGTCACTGCAGGTAATACAGTTCAGCTGTCCACACTGTGATCCATCAGCATTGCATCACTCAGAACATTTCAATCACTTCTACATTCAGCATACTGGGTCTCCATTTGACACTTGGAGCACAGGTGACTGAGCAGTAGTTTGACTAGCAAGAAGATTGGAGATCAGACCTAACTTGAGAAGGTCAGAAGGAGACTTAGACTAACAAGTTCATCCTTCTATTGAAAGGTAACTTCTTGTAGGTTACCCTGGAATGAGTTTTTGCTTAGGTTTTAAAAATAACTGACTCTTACCCTTGTGTGATCTCATTTTTGGACAATTTGATAAGCCAAACTCTTAACATCAGACAGTTCTAACATGTTTACTCAGAAAATGGAAACTTCTAGGTTACTGTATGGCATATGGAAACACTAAACACAGATTACATGGATTGAGAACTACAGAATGCACTAGATTGGAAGACACCTATAAAGGTCACCTAGTTCAACCTACCTGCAGTGGACAGGCACATCTTCAACTAGATCAGATTGCTCAGAGCCTTATCCAGCCTGACTTTGAACCTCCCAAGAGATGGGGCCTCTACCACCTACCTGGGCAACCTGTTCCGATGTTTCACCACACTCATTGTAAAAAAATTATTAATATCTGAATTTTCCCACCTGTATTTTTAAAACCATTATCCATTGCTCTGTCAGTGCAGACTTGTACCCATCTTTCTTGTATTCTCCCTTTAGGTACTGAAAAGCTGCAATAAAATCTTACCTGAGCATTCTTTTCTCCAGGCTGAACAACCCAACTTTCAGCCTGCACTCATTTCAGAGGTGTTCCAACTTCTAATCATTTTTGTGGCCTTTACTGGACAACACCAGAGGGGTATTATCCTTCTTGTGTTGAAGACCCCAGAGATGGACACACCACTCCAAGCAAGGTCTCACCAGAATATAGGGGCAGAATCACTTATCTTGATCTGCTGGATGGACTTTTGATGCAGCCCAGGATACTGGGAGAGTCTCTGCAGCAAGTGTGTAGCACACACTGGAAAATTCCTCCATTAGTCAAGGCCCCAATGAACAAGAAATTTTCTTAAAGATGATCACTTCAAGTGGCAGGGGAATCTCTCAGGTGCCAGGTGATCAAGCACACTACTTTAGGCCCTTGTTTTAATGGTTTGATGACTGACTTGCAGTGCAGCGAGATGCATATTGCATTGCAGCTGTATTACCTGTTACAATCTATCACTTAAGCCAGCAGGGTACATGGCAAGAAAGGAATGTCTAGAACAAACTAGTGGCTTCAGGTTTTTTGTTATTATCATGAGTTAAGGAATTTATGTTCGAAGCTCATACGTTTCCAGGTGTTGGAAGCTTTCTGTAATTCAAGTTCAAATTTTAAGTAATATAAGAAATTCAACTGGAAGGGCTATTGTTTACTTTGATAAAGTGAGATAGTGTCTACACAGTACAGACTTCTATTAGTTCTTCTTTTCTATTGTAGTGAAATAATGGTAATCTTAGGAGCATTCAGTCTACTCTTCACATCTTTGTAAGTTTTTCTAAACTAACATTTTTTGGTTGACTCAGCACTAGCTCATTCCTGTTGTATTTGCCATTCCTGTAACTGAACTGCCATGCACGCCTGCATACATCTGTATAAATACATGCTCATGCATACACCTGCTTCCTCAAAGTTATTAATGCAGCTGTGTGACAGTATATAAAAAGCAATGTCGTGCACAGTGTTCAAGAGTGCTGTCAAATGTATTGACTGATGAGGAGCGCAACATATGGCACGTTAGTTGACTCACACTGGAGCTGAGATGAGAAAGCAATGAGAAAACAGATTCAAGGTAACAATACAATATCAGTTCTGCTATCCCAGTGTGGATGGCTTCTTACCTGAGAATCATGGATTACTTGAAAGTTTAAAACATGACACAGCTGCCCCTAACTTGAGGCAGCAAAAGCATGCAAAACTTCAATGTAATCATAACTTATTTAAATTTTAACTGATTAAATAATTTCTGGTCACTTTCTAGAAGTGCAAAAATAGATTTGCATAGATGAAAAATGCCAGTAATAACTAGGAAAATAGCAAGGTTTAGCTTTTTCACTACCCAACACGTTAGCCCATGTTCTTCAAGATATGTGTTTTCCTCTTTACCTGCACCAATAATCTTTTCATCAAGCCCACAGAGATAGATCTGTGCTAATGATATCTTCTGCTATCTTTCAGTTCTTAGTGGTTTCATGCATAGAGAATACCACTGTATAGCTAAGTTATCTGTGACTGTCAGAGACGCTCTTCAGCATCCAAAGTAAAAAGATAAATCTTACAGCATACAATTTAAAAGTTTTCTACTTTTATTTCAAGCATATTTGAAGTGGGGGTAAATCAACAGTAAAACAATTTGGACACAGGTGTTCAACATGTTGGCACACTTTGCCGGTCTAATCAATTGCTGTAACTGAAGAGTTTAGCAGCTCTCACTCTCAGGACTTAAACTCTATGTCAAATTACACACAATCTGTACACATAGTCTACACAGTGTTAGGGTTGGAGGGGGTCTTCAAAGGCCATCAGGACAGAACTCCTGTTCAAGCAGGATACAAATTACTGAAAAGCATAACCACCTAAAAGCATAAATCAAGCTACAAAAAAACCTCATCAAGACAGGTCTTAAACATCTCCAGAGAAGCAGACTCCACAGCCTCCCTGGGCAACCCCGTCCAATATTTAATAACCCTTACTGTAAACAAGTTTTTCCTCATATTGAGGTGCAACTTCCTGTGTCCTAGCTTGCATCCATTATCCCTTGCCCTGTCTGATGTGATTGAAAAGAGAGTGTACCTTCATTCTTGACTCTCAGCCCTCATTTATTTATAGACAGTAATCAAATCTCCTCATAGCCTTCCTTTAACCAAACTAAAAGGTCTTGATTTTCTCAGTCTCTCTTAAAAAGGCAGTTATTCCAGACCCCCAATCATCCTTGTAGCTCTGTGTTGAACTCTCTCAATTAATTCTGTATTCCTCAAGAACTGAAGAGACCAGAACCGGACACAGTAGTCTAGGTGAGGCCTCACTAAAGCAGAATAAAGGGGTAGAATAACTTCCCTTGGTCTGCTAGACACACTTCTCTTGATCCATCCCAACACCCTACTGGCTTTCTTGACCACAAGATCACATTGCTGATCCATTTTTAGTTTGTTAACCACAAAAAAACTCCAAGAACCCTCTCCTCAAGAGTGCTTTCTAGCTGGTCACTGACCAACATGTATCAATGCATCCCATTATTCCTTCCCAAGTGAAGGACTCTACATTTGGTTTTGTTAAAACTTATGAAATTCCTCTTAGCCCAACTCTCCAGCCTGTCCAAATCTTCTTGAATAGTTAAACAGCCACTAGATGAATCAGTTAATCCATGCAGTTTGGTATCATTCACATCAAACTTGCTGAGTAGGCCAGTTATTCCATCACTAATATCATTAATGAAGATATTGAATAGCACTGGACCCAGGACTGATCCCTAGGAGACACTGCTAGTACAGGTCTCCATCTAGACTCTGCATCATTAATCACCACTCTCTGGGCTCTATTGTATAGCTAGTTCTTAATCAAATTCACAATCTGCTCATTGATTCCATAATTCCTAAACTTGTTTATGAGGATGTTATGGGGGACTGTATCAAAACGCTTTATAAAATCAAACTAGACCACATCAACTGCTCTTCCTTCATCCACCCATTTAGGTACAATAGAATAGAAGGCTATTAAATTAGTCAAACATGATTTCCTCCTTGGAAATCCATGCTGATTTTATATCCTTAGACATGACATCTAGAATGAACGCCACCATCACTTTCTCCGGGATGGAGGTGAGACTGACTGGCCTGTAATTGTTCACAATTTCCTTTTTACCTTTTTTGAAGACCAAAGTAATAATAGCTTTCTTCCAGTCCTCAGGTACCTCTCCTGTTGACCACAATTTCCCAAAAATTATGAAGAGTGGTTTGCCAACATTAGCCAGTTCTCTCAACACGCTGGGGTGCATCTCGTCAGGCCCCATAGACTTGTTTATGTTCAATTTGCACTATATTTGTCTCACTCATTAACTGTCAGAAACTCATCTTTTTGACATTATCTTGCCTCTCTTCAGAGGCTGGAGTTCAAGAGAGCTACTCCTGGGAGTAAAAATTAAAGCAAAGAACAATTCTGCCTTCCCTGTGTCATCAGTTACCAGGGCTGCCACCTCATTAAGCAGTGGGCCCACACTTTCTTTATTCTTGCTGTTAGTATTAATGTATTTATAGAAGCCCTTCTTATTTTCTTTAACTGTTCTAGCTAATGTTAACTCTAATAAGGTCTTTGCCCTCTTTATGGCCTTTTTACATGTCCTAGAAATCTCTTTATAAACCTCCCATTAACATGTCCCTTCTTCCACAAACTGTAGGTTTGCCTCGTGCAAGAGACTTCCCCTAGAATCTCCTTATTCATCCACATGTCTCCTAGCTCATCTACCTGATTTATTTCATAGTGGAATACACATTTTTTTGAATACACATTATTTACAAGTGTTTTGCATTGGCATTTCAAATAGTGGAAGTGTTTTTCCTAATTGCTTTGCCTAGTCAGTGGAATGCTGTCATCACTTATGCTCAATGATGCATAAATTTACAAACATCATGCAAATGCATTATTTGTAATAAAACTGACTAATGAACTTTAAAGGCCAATTATTTGCACATGTCTGCTAGCTCAGAGTAATCATGCATCATTCAGATTTGCACTTACATATTAGCACAAGTTTAATCACTTGTTAATCTATGATTCATGATAAGCATCACAAGTAAATCTAGATGGAAAAAATCAGGTTTGAAGGTCTGAAACTTAAAATATGTGAGTAGAACGCAAAATAGAATTTGAAATCTCTTTAAAAAAACCACAACAAATGCCATGGTTCAAATGATAGCCATCTCCCAAAATCCTAGAGCTAAGAGGTCACAGTGACAGCATTTCCTCCAGGGCACCAGTGCCTTCACTACTCCTTCAGCCTTCTTCATAGCCTGGCTGAACAGGTCATCTGTTTCCTTCTGGAGGGGTTACATGCTTTCCCTAGTTTTCCTTTTTCCATTTATATACCTATAGATATTTTTCTTGTTGCCCTTGATGTCCCTGGTCAGATTTAATTCTGTGCAAGCTTTGGCTTCCCTGACCTGATCCCTGGCTGTGCAGGCAATTCCTCTGTGTAAAATGACAACCCATTGCCCGCTTGCACATGTAGTTATTCTTTTCTCTCCATTAACTTTTCTTGCTTCTCTTTGTTTTTCATCATCTAAATCAACATTGTCCTAGTTGCTGTGTGTGCTAGGTTAGGAAAAAAAGATTTTTGTATCACCTTGCTTTCCTTTTATTCTTGAAAGAATATATATATGTATGTTTTGGTTTAGACCAGGGGGAGGTGGACACCCCCCGCCCCCCCCATCCCCCAGGTGTCAGTCTCTGCAGCTCAGATGAGCTGGGCTCATTCACAATTTATGGATGAGGCTCTGGAGACACCCAGAGCTGAATGACAGGTTTGGGCTTTTGAGAGCAGGCTTGACTTCGATGTGGGGTGATTTTGTGGGGGTTGTGATAGGCATGAAGGAGATGCAGGGGTGTTCCTGTTTGCCCAGCACCCCAATAAAAGATGCTGCTTGGTAGTGAACTCTCTCTCTTTCTCTCTTTGGCTCCTTCCCTTTCCCATCTCCTGGAGCCCAGCTGTGTGGCTGGGTCTCCAGACGCCCCACTGCGACCAGGTGTGAGGGGGGTGCCTCAACTGGGATGCTGCATGACCAGAGCTGCATGCTGGTAGTAGCAGGGTGTGGTGGCAGCACATCCTAGCTGCTGCCAGCTGGTGCTGGCTCAGTCCACATGCCAAAAGTTGGTGGGTGCAGAGAGGAACCACCAAGCTGTTGGACCCATAATCATAAGCATGGAAAAGGTGACCTCTAACGTTAAAGAAGAAAAGCCTCGAAAGCCCAAGTCACTGAAGGAGGAAGGAGTCCCCTGATGGTTAGCTGCCACGAGTGCCATTCTGTGCTCACTACATGGCCAGGCCACACAACCAATGCCACCCTGATTAAACAGAACAGCAGAAAGAGAAATTTTCTTAACAGCTTGCCATTGAGAAAAGGCTCTGATCATGCTTGAGTTTGCAGGAGTACTGAAGCCCAGAAGGGCATTTGCTGTTTCAGCTGGACAGAACTGTTCACACAAGAAGCAGAATGCATTATAACTCTTAAACCTTTGGAAGAACATCAGAAAATTGGGCTTTGAAGTTTCTAGGGGTGGCTCTCCCCTGATGCTGCTGTATTATGCTGTGTGTGTCCCTTTCCCCCGTGATGCCAAAGACTGCTAGTGAATGCTTTACCCATTTCTTTTTCTCAAAATGTGTGTAATGACATTGTGATGGAATTTTTGATTGTGTCACCTACTTGAGCCTTTTTCTTCTTTCTGTGCTCAGATGGAGATTCGCTAAACCCTTTTGTTCCCAAAAGCTATTTTCTCTTGCCTGACAAATTCTATCTGAGAACCCTCCAGACCTGACTGCCTTTTCGGGGTTTTTTGGGATATTTCCCCTAAGCCGGGATACTGTGATAACAAAGAACTATAATAAAATACATAAAGCAATTACCAGCAGCAGCTGAAGATTGTCAACCAGTCAGATAAAGATTGCTCAGATACAAAGCAAGTTCCCTGCTCTGACCAGCCTCAAACTAGGAGAGATATGCTGCCCAGACTGAAATTACTGTCAATGATTTACTACCAGCAGAGGACCAGAGTGAACCCCCTAAGGGCTACTCCTGTCTCTGTCACTGACCTTGGATTAGTCCCTTGACTTCTCTAAGCTTTATCTTACCCCATTGCAATGCTTAAGTGTCTAGAATACAGATTTAGAAGTTTAATTAAGCTTTGCAAAAATGCTTAAATAACTTAATATGGAGCTGTTCTTTTTTATTTTTCTTTCTTTTCTAATACCTCCTGCACTGAAAATAACAAGTAGAAAATGTAAACTCTTAGAAACAAACACCTAGAAGAAAGCTGTTGTGCTTCTTGCTTCACTCAACATTCACTAACACATAGCCAGAAACAAGGTGCAGAACTGCTGAGGAAGTCATTTCTACAGTGACTGTGTTGATGGGGAATGCTTGTCACCTAGCTGAAGCTGCATGCAGCGACACTGAAGCCCCCAGGAAATTCTTCAAGAGAACAGTTTGTTAATGTCACCACTAAAAACTCTCATTAGAAAAATCATTGCTAAGAGTAAATGCCTCCCATCTTTATACCTCTTTTGCTGTCTCCTCAGAGTCTGGTATTTCCACTGGGAGCCAGGGAAGAAAAAATCTGTCACATTGTCATAATAGAAAGAATGAAAAGAACCTGCCAGCTTAGGGAAGTGTTAAATCTTTCTGCATCCTTCTTTTTTGCCTCTTTTACCTAAATATATGATAGAATTTCACCTCAGGAAAAAGAGTAAGCTAGGGATGTGAGAGTGGAAAGACATAACTGTCACAAGTTCATTAGGAAACACTACTAGGAGAATAAGCTAGAAAAGAACTTGGGTGAAAAAGCAACTGAGTCTTTTCAGAAAGCCCCAGGCAAGTAGAAAAAGCCCTGCCTCAGTAATATGTATAAGACCAAGGGACACTTCACTAAATCAGTTTTTATATGATTAACTGAAAATCAAGCTGCGCCAATCCTTTCACAGTTCTGATGCAACAAGAAGAGTTTTAGTGAGGTGAGGGTGGAGGCACATCATGGATAAATATGCTCTGGGTAGCAAGGCCAGGCTGGTTCCTCTTGATCCAGTGCATTCATCTGAGAACTCCCTTCTTCCACCAGACTTGTCTGTTCTCAAAATTCATTCTTCTCTTACTTTGTTCAATATCAACACAAAGCAACTCAAGGAGACTGAGTGACACTTCAAATTAAAATACCAGCAATGCTTGACAGCCGACAGCTCTGTATTTCCTTATATCTAATCACAGCAGAGCTGTCTTACAGTGTGCTGCTTATAGATTCAGTCCTAAGGAAATGCTGATGGAGTTGACCTCAGGCAAGAAAGTGGTTTGAGCATGTGAAAATTGGAAACTTTTGAGAACTTTATTCAGCTATGATTTTATTTTCTATTGATCCCTCCAAGTCACAATTTTTCTGCGCTTTCTGGGCATAAATTCAGTTTCTGTAGGGTAACATAGTTCCTGCTATTGCGTGAAGAGTCTACTGATCGCTGGCTTTTCTAGATCTCCCTGGAAAGATTCACACAGTTTACACAGTTTGTTAGGGTTAGAAGGGGTCTTCAAAGGCCATTGGGTCCAACTGTTCAGCTCAAGCAAGACACAGAATACTAAAAAACATAACCACCTAGAAGCCTAGATCAACTACACAAAACCTCATCAAGACAGGGCTTAAACATCTCCAGAGAAGCAGACTCCACAGCCTCCTTGGGCAGCCCGGTCAATATTTAATAACCCTTACTGTAAAGACGTTTTTCCTCATGTTGAAGTGAAACTTCCTGTGTTCTAGCTTGCATCCATTACCCCTTGTCCTGTCTAATGCAATTGAAAATAGAGTATTCCTTTCTTCTTGGATCTCAGCCCTTGTGTATTTATAGACAGTAATTAAACCTCTTTGTAGCTTCCTTTTGTCCAAACACAAATGTTCCAATTTTCTCAATCTGCCTTCTTAAACAATTTTTCTTAAACACATGGGAAGTCTTTCATCCAAACACTAGATAAAGCAGTTGAATCAGTAAAGTCCAAAATAAAGCAGAATGCACAAAACAACTGCTGTCTCTCCCAAAGGCCAAGTGATTTCCTTCCTGCTCTCTCTCCCAAAGGCCAAGTTATTTCCTTTCTCAGAAGGTCTTCCCTTTCTTGTAGTTACTTCCTAGTTTTTCTAGGCACAGTTTTATTAAGAGAAATACAAGCTCAACACAACAGCTCTCTTACCTTAGATCTTTTTCCCAGATGACCAGTAGATTATAATATCTGACCTCATGGCTTTGCGTTAATTTGCTCACATGATCTACACCTACATTTAAAGGGACTTCAGAGAAGACATGCTGATGTTGAAAACAGCATAAAAAAGAGGGCACTCCTCCATACTCCACTCCAGGTCTTACACATGACTATCCAATGATGTATTGCTCTAGTGAGCTGATCTCCTGGAAGCTGTCTCTGCATTAGAGACACTGTAGTGGGTGCTCTGTTTGGACTTGCCAGAAGGTTTGTGCTCAAGAAAGCACCCAAAATTACATATGGTTACTACAGACCACAAACAATCCTTGGAATTTGCAAATTCATCTGCATGAAGCAAAAGAAATTACAAGAAACTGTGCTTTCTGGCTAACTGGAAGAGATTTGCTGCTCTCCAGTCTTTAATCTGTCCACCAATTTCCAGTAATTTCCAAAGATGAAAAAACTACCCAGTTCTTTCCTGATCCATAGGAATGGGATCTCTCTGTCATTCCTCTCCTGAGGAACCTCTGCTTGTGCTGCAGGCAGGTACAAGTATAGGGATACTCCCCATCACTGCAAGCTTATCCCTGCTGAATGGGTTCTGATTCATGTGGTTACACAATCCTTGTTGCAGAGGTCTCATCTGGCCCAGAACATATATCCACACCACAGCAAGAAGGCAGCTTTCCTGCTTGCTGCCCAGCCACAGCTTTATAGCAGAACCAACAAATATTAGTGAATGTAAGCATAGCATCCATCTGTAAACCACTATCACAATTAAATTTACTAAGGAAATAAGCTGAGGCTAAAAAGCAATTTGTAATGGTTTGGAAATTAGCAGTCCCTGGGCAGTGGTGGATGCTAGTGGCTACACAACATCATTCTGCTCCACAGTGGATCCCTGGGGAGCACAACAGCGTATTGACTCTCCCAGCTCCAGAGCTCCTTTGCAAAGCAACTCTTTTATTTCTTCTTTTCTTGCTGCCTTGTCCAAAGGCATGGCTTAGATGAGATCACTTTCAAAGGCAGAAGCTGTACCAATAGGAAAAGAACAATATTAAGTCCTTCCAGCCTATGACAGGAAGTTTCTGAATGCCCCTTCCTTTACCTCTAGGGAACTCAGGTTCTGGGGCAGTAAACCCTATAGTCCCTGTCCAAAATATTTAACCAAAGCAAACCTAGTCCCCAGAGGAAAGAACTAGAGAAGTGGTAAGTCTTTTAAATAACCAGTGATACACATAAGTGATATATATAATCTGCTCTGATAAAGAAAACTATTGTATTACTGCTATTAATGAGCTCAACTTTATAGAAACTACATCACATTTTTGGGGGTTTAGATTCTGGCACCTCTAATATTTGCACGAATTTTACACTTTGTATAGCCTAAGCTCTCTCTGTTACATAGTTGGAGCCAGATTCTTATTCCTTACACAATGTCTGACTTTTCACCAAGCATCCATTATGGTTTGGGGTTATCCTTCTCCCAACACACAGCTCTACCACAGCCTCCTAGTGGTAATAACAAGGCAAGGCAGCGCACACAGTCTGACTCATAAGCAACAGCTCCACTAACATTTCCTCCCTCACTATTTGAAAATACATGTTTTTCTTCACTGTAATCAACAGAACTCAACATAAATTTAAGTACCAATAACAGCTGGCAGTTGCTGCATTTAGCAGAAATGAGAATGATGCTTCTGATGTTTTGATGGGTTTTTTTCACTTCAGGAAACATTTTCTCATGTAATATACAGACATGAATAGCATAATAAGTAGTTTAATTTTTGATTTTATTAAAGTAACTATCATCTCTGGCAGGAAAATGAGTTTGCTGTTCTGCTCAATGGTTTTCTTTTAAAGATTCACTCATTTCAGTTTCCTAATAAAAGTATTTTAGAAACAGATCCATACCTTTGTTATTGGTATTATGAAGATACCACAGTGAACATCAACTTTTCAAAAGTGTGAACAACTCATGTTTTGGGGCTGCTAATACCTTGGTCTTGGACATTAATTCATGGGAGCAGCTAGAATTATGTGTAAAGTACTTTTTTACCTTTCTTTTTAAAAAAAGCAAAACACAGAACACAATCATGCATGACATCAGAATTCTCTATAAGCCATTTTCCTCTTAAATAGCACCTTTCCAGTTTCTTTCTTGTACAAGTGTTTGTTTGATCAAAACAGTTTATATAAATTGTTGAATGTAAAACAAAGCACTTGGGTACCATAAAAGCTACAGAGTGACTCAAGAAGTTCTTCTCATAGCTTTGTGTAGAGGTTGGTGTATAGAAAGGAGGTGCTCTGCCCACACATAATCCTCTAGGCTTTAATTATTTCTAGGTGTAAAAGCAGTTTAAACAAACACAGTATTGTTACTTTTTCTAAAATTGAAAGTCTCAAGTGTTCCTTCTATTTATTTGCAAGTCTAGTTGAAGGTTGCTTTTCACCTGAAGCCCCCACAGAATGTACTGGGAGTCTATCAGTGATCACACATACTGCTGAACTCAGTAGAAAAGTAACTTCCTGCTGTCCTGGTGTGAGTTAGAACAGAAATAATTCTGTTCAGTGATTTTACTTTTCAGCTCAGTCTTGCAAGAGACTGAATTTAACTTTCTGAAGTTAATAGTAGATGGGTACAGACAGTGTCTGCATTCACAAGTGACAATGTTTGAGGTTTAGAATTACTACCAAGGACTGGGATGCAGAAAAGTTGTTGATTATATTTCCAACTGTGAGAACCAAGGTCGCTACTAATCTTGTGTGCCATGTTGGGGTGCAGGGAGTGAGAGGCTGCACTTGTGAGAAATTAAGAGGACAGAGGACCCTACATAGACCAACAAATTGTTCTCTTCCATGTACACCATTACTAGCATAAAGCTGAGTGACCACAAAGATCAAGCTCTCTTCTTCAATGGCCATCATCTGCCTTTGATCACTATCTGTGCTTTCCTGAATCCAATGCTTTGCCACTGAGCCCAGTCTGGGACCTTTACAGTGCTTGCTCCACAACACCATGGTTGATAGTGACATAAATACGACCCCATGGGTTGGGTTCACCATTAGGTTTGCATGTATATATTTCATTTTATTATTATTTTCATTAAAGATATTTTCATTTTCCAGTCCACAACTCTCTCTCCCTTATTCCCTTTATCTTCCTCTTTGGAGAGGGATAGTGGCTAACAGAGAGCATCTGTCATTTGCGTAGTGGTTGGTCCGTGCCTAACCCTGGACACCTACACGTCCCTAATTTTTAAATTATTGTTTTTTAATACCCTGCTTTATACTGAACAAAACCCAAGTTCTGCACATTTTCACTCAAAGGAGGAGTTCTCATATGGCCCAATATTCCAATGAGCCAAGTATTTTCTGTGACACAGGGGGTCAACTTAAAATTTCCCTTTGGATTCAGTGATCTTGTCTTTCTAAATCTCAGGAAATGCTCTTTACACATGTTAATCACATTCAGGAGCCTCACTTACTAAAATTTCATCCAGAAATACTCTCCCAAACCTGGCACTCCTTTTCTGATGACTTGCATCCCTATTGCTATGTTATTGAGGTGAGCTTCAACGTCAACTAAGAAAATTGGTTTAAAAAACAGTTGCTGGCAAATCTACTGGTATGATCATATACACTCAGCTATGAATGAATAACCCTGTTCAAGACCATCCAAGCTCAGGAAAACCTCATTTTCCACTGAAAGACATGTCTCTTCCAGCTGGCAAGCTAATTCTAGGTCTTCTCAGTTATCCAGGCTGCTCCTGGGTTCTGCAATTTGCTTACTGAAGCCCTAAGATTTTGCTTCTTACCCCTATTTTAACATTTCTTGTCAGAAGAGCACCTCAGCTCAGACAGTTGTGATCTGTTCTTTGACAGGCCCTCCAGACTTCGTAAAGCTTGCAGCTCCACATTACCGTTATTTGGATGGACTACTGATACTTATTGTAATTCAGAGGAGCTCCAAAATTTGGAGCTGGATTTCCTGGATAACTTGTATTTCTTCTTTACATACAGTTTTTAAAGAAGGCATAAAATGAAGGCTTTAGGGAACTGTATTCAGCATTACATTAAAACATATGTATAAAGCAAGACTGCAGCAGTCAGGAAATTCCACTTCATAGATTGTGATTCTGCTGCTCTACCCTGACTGTATCTGTGCAGCCCAGAACTGCTCCACTGCTGTCTTGGGTGAGGTCTGCACACAGAACCCAGAACACCAGATACATGCTCAGTCTGCAAGCTTCTGGTTCAAAGCAATTGTACAAAGTTACAGCTGGACTTTTCAGTGCTGAGAAAAAAGGAAGAAAGATGTGAGCTTATTGATTTTCACATGATTCCTACCATTTAGTGGTAAAAAGTTTATTTCTCTCCTCATCTTTAAATTTGAGTCTTTGAAATACTGTCCTAGTCAGTTTGTTTTGATTCTCTCCTCGAGGTGAGACACTGCAGTAATTTTCCACTCTAATAGGCTTACAGTCCACAAAGTTCAGTAGTGTACTGTGCAAACCATTACTCAGTATGGCCAACTCAGGGCAATAAAACTATTTTGCCTTAACAAACTTTACATCTTTGTAGGAGAGATTATCAGGACCTAGTAAAGGGCAATGGATTTTAAAAAAACAGAGGGAAATGAATGCTAGCACAATGCACGCAACCTGAAGTGTTAAAAAGTCAGTTATTTTACATTTTCATTTTCTCTATGTAGGCATTCATATGAGACGAAATACTACAGCCACAGCTTTTAAGATAATTCTGAGTGAAACAAGTCACTAGTCATGCTGCTCAGGCATGGCACTTTGTTTATGTCCCTGCTCTGATCATTCAATTACAAAACTGTTGATATCTGAGCAGGCTTAGTTTTAACTTTTTGTGTTTAGTCATGATTTAGGTGGAGCAGGGTGCACCTCTCTGTTAACTGATGTCCAGTCCTTCTCTGCCAGGCTTTGTAGTAAAGACAATTTCATGTCCTTGCTACATCTCACTTAAACTGGTAAAACAATTCATTAGCAATCACAGGTACACCAGCAGCAGATGATTATTCCTACCAGTATATTATGGAAGGAAAGGAATGAGGGATGCAAGGCTAAAACAGATATAGAAATCCAGAGAGAAAAAAAACAGCAGACCTAAATAGATTCAGTGGAAAGATTCAAGTGAGTACTCAAGAAGCAGAGATCAGGAAGGGTGGAAGGAAAGGAAGGAAGGAAGTGAGGAAGGAAAGAAGGGAGGAAGGAAGGAAGGAAGAAAGGGAGGAAAGAAGGAAGGGAGGGAGGAAGGAAGGAAGGAAACATGAATATTTGAAATGGTCAGACAGCTGGTAGGTATAGAAAGGAAAAAATTTCTGAGGCTGATAATTTTAATTTTTTTATATTCTTTTTTATTTTCAGAAGTTCATTTTTAGCCTTCTCATTCAAGCTCAGATGCTGAACAATTATATCTTAGGCAACTACTCAAAAGTTTAACAAAAATATAGTAACCCAAACAAACTATAGCTAATAAAAGTATAATTCAGAGGACTGAGTTAATTTTGGTTATACCAGCACAGTATTTTCTATTCAAGCTAACATAGCTACATAACAATTGTCTCAACATTTTTAAAAGTCCTTTGGGAAACATTGCTATAGTAGAAAATTAATTGCATGTTTGGGCTCAGGTATAACTTTTGGAAAAGAAAAATGCCAAGGCTCTGAACCTTCTGTCCTACAAGTCAGGACATCCACCAGCACAAGGACCTAGTAAAGTTATTGCATCAACACGCAAATGCAGGAATCAGTTCTGGCAGGTCAGATGCTGGAAGGACAAAATCCTTAAACATTGTATTTATGCTTTTGCCATTTCTTATCTGAAAACTGAATGACACACTTCAGTTTTCATGAACACAAACAAAATTGTTCTGCCTTCAGTTCACCATTTTATGCAAAGTAGTTTGTTTTGCACATTCATACTGACAACCAACCAACCAGACCTGTTTGCAGATGACTAGGATCTCTCCTATGTTGACTAGTTCCTTCCACTAATGATTTATCCAAGGGGAAAGAGATCACCTACACAATGTACAGATGAGATTGTGTTTTGACGTCTCTGTAGCACTTGTAATCAAGTTTCCAGTCTTTCCTGTTTTGAAGACAGTAATTTGATGCAGCTGTGCTGCTGGCACAATGTAGTGATGTGAAGCTGAGCTTGCCAGGTTACTTTGGCCCTTAGCTATGACTGAGCTGCACTTTGCATTTCCAGATCAGTGCTGGGTTTTATGTAAGCATTTCTGATGAAGGCTTGGTTCCTAGGCTTTTCAGAAGCAAAACCTCACAAAATTTCCTGTTGCTGTCTCCTTTTCCTTCACCCAGCAAGCTCCTGCTGCTCTGAAACTAGGGTTAATAGAGAAAGTTTGGTGTGGAAACCAAAACCCAAATACTATTGTCCAGTATTTACTAGGCGAAAGCTACGTAGCAGACTGCATGTGGCATATAGAAGTAGCCTAGTTTCTTACTACAAATTCATTGGAGGAAACCAAACATATGATAGGGGGCAGAGCTGTATTTACCTGTCAGTCTGGAGCTGTTATGGCCTTAGTGCATTATCAGTGGCCATAGACAGACCTGACAATCTTAAAATACAGCTCTCCATGTTTTTTTAAGAACACTCTCTAGCACCTAAGGTTAAAGCATGATCTTTAGAAAGACATTGTTCTCAGCAATTAAATCAACTTGAAATGTAACCAGCATGGCTTCATCAGAGGCCAGTCCTGCCTAGCTAATTTGATGGCCTTTTATGATGGTGCTACAGCACAAGTACACAAGGCAAGAGCAACCGATGTCATCTACCTGGATTTGTGTAAAGTGTTTGACACTGTCCCACACGACATCCTGGTCACCAAACTGGAAAA
The DNA here is from genome assembly GCA_013397515.1 of Upupa epops. Classification (NCBI taxonomy): domain Eukaryota; kingdom Metazoa; phylum Chordata; class Aves; order Bucerotiformes; family Upupidae; genus Upupa; species Upupa epops. The sequence continues at coordinate 16,861 of VZRI01011542.1, forward strand.
ACATGGACTGATAAATGGACCCCTCGCTGGATAATGGATTGGCTGGATGGTCACACTCAGAGAGTTGCAGTCAATGGCTCAAAGTCCAGATGAGTAACAGTGATGAGTGGAATCCCTCAAGGGTCAGTACTGGGACCAGTGCCGTTTGACATCTTTGTCAGCAATATGGACAGTGGCACTGAATGCCCCCTCAGCAAGGTTGCTGATGACACCAGGCTGTGTGTTGTGGTGGACACACTGGAGGGAAGGGAGGCCATGCAGAGGGACCTGGACAGGCTGGAGAGGAGGGCCAGTGCCAACCTCATGAGATTCAACAAGGCCAAATGCAAGGTCCTGCACCTGGGTCGAGGCAATCCCAGTCATAAAGACAGGCTGGGTGGGGAACAGATTGAGAGCAGCCTTGAGGAGAAGGACTTGGGGGTGTTGATTGATGAAAAACTCAACTTGAGCCGGCAATGTTCACTTGTGGCCCAGAAAGCCAACTGCATCCTGGGCTGCATCAAGAGAAGCGTGACCAGTAGGNACAGGAAAGCTGGAGAGGGGCTGTTTCCAAGGGCTTATAGTGGTAGGACCAATGGAAATTGTTTATATCTGGAAGAGGGGAGGTTTAGCCTGGAAGTCAGAAGGAAGTTCTTCACAGTGAAGGTGCTGAGACACTGGAACAGGTTGCCCAAGAAGGTTGTGGCTGCCCCCTCCCTGTAAATGTTCAAGGCCAGATTGGACAGACCCTTGAGCAACCTGGTCTAGTGGGGAGTGTCCCTGCTCATGGCAGGGGGGTTGGAACTAGATGATCTTTAAGGTCCCTTCCAACCTGAACCATTCTATGAATCTATCTATGAAACTGTTTGCCTATTCCAAATTCTGAAATCCTCATTTCACCCAGTCATGCCCCTGACATTTGGTGCTCTAATTATCTGTTAGGTTCTTCAGTAGCTTGAAGAAGTCTAGCAGAATGAGGTCCTATGTCACTGCACCTTGAAACACATCATGTTGCAGCACCTGAACTTCTTAGCAATTGAGGTGGAGAAGCTGCCAAAGCCAATCCTCACTCAGATTTCCAAGGGAAAAGATCCACTCAGAGATAACAGCCCAAGAGTTTTAGGAAGGCAGTTCCTGCCAATGCCCGGTGAATGTTTTCTCAATTGAAATGACATGGGCTAGAGTCACTTTTACTGCAAATGGGTGAAGTTTTTGACCAGTGCTGTGACCTTTTGGCTGGAAGGGCAGAGGAAGTTCACCTTTCTTTTTCTTGCTTTGCATTTCTGTGTGTCAATTTATTTTTATGTGTTAGATACTAGCTAGGCCAATGTCAGATGTAGCTATGCCACTGTTCTTGTTAATTAACATTATTAAGGCTGTTGCTAACTTCTTCATTCTCTTACACCTCCTTATTCTTACCAAGGTGAGGTGAGGGTGGGGGCTTTCCTCTAGGAACAGGCACTGGTGCTGTGCAGAGCCATGGGAGCATTGCATTGGAGTATTTCAGTAGGAATTATTCACATGAGGCAGCTCTCTATCAGTCAGCTACATCGGTCTCAGACATCTCCAGAAGAGCCAAAAATATACTTGTGGGTCAATTCAGCTCCCACTGCTTTAGAAGGAATACTTTCCACTGATTTGTAATGAGATTTGAATGACAAGCGTTTCTGCATAGAAGGCTTGTCTCCAGCCTGTGTGAAGGAGAAACCAGCACCCAGTAGCTCTTTTTCACATAGGACTGTTCTGAATCTTGCAGATAACTGAATATGTGGCCTGTGTAGAAAAGGAGACCAGACTATAGATTTTAATGTTGGTTGTGTCAGCTTGCCAACCCTGTGAGTGTAGCTATTCAGTACTATAGAATTATAAATATTTTTACTTTTGACATTCTTCATTTGAAGTTGCAATGACTTTCTTCCACGAACTCTTTCTAATTATTGTACTTCAAATGACAAATTAAATGTCATTTGAAGCAATTATACAAAATAACTCAAAAAATTATGCATAGGTATGTCAATTAATATCATTAAGTCGAAAGTTACATTTCACAGCTGATTCAGCTTTTCCATTACAGACTTGAAATTTCTCCTGAGTTGAAAGCAACATTTGAACAAATCCTAGCAAACCTAAACACTAAAGGACGTATTTACTTGTATGCATTCATTAAACATGTTGTAAAAAGCATATGCGAATCTACAAGATTAAGATGGAATAATATGATATTCCTTTTCAAAAGCTGTTTTTTTCTCAATTTGATGTCAATAATACTGTTTGTCAAAGCTCTGTAAAGGGTCTCATTGTTCCCGAGCCTCCACTCTGGCTTCATGAAAAAAGCAAACAAACATACTCTAAAGGGATTTATACTTTAGTTTTGGTTTCACGATGAGTATAATGTAGACATTCAAGTGAGGCAACAGCCTGCTAACTTGCTTCTTTCCAAATAACCCCCAAAACACAGCTACTTTTTTCTTGAGCCACTTGATTTGTGAGAATCTGGGGTCAGTAATCTTCATGTCTTTAGAAAGAAAAACAGGTCATGAAGTCTGATATCTTTGATGTGCAAAACTCTGTCTAAACACAGGCAAACTAAGGCTTTCTTCGCTTATTGCTCTGAGAATCCCCAGTGTACTTCAGTGCGGTTCTTTATCTTGTATTTACACTTCTCTGACTGGTTTTCTTGACTGTCACAGAAACCTCCTGATTCACCTGATTAAGCATTTGCTCAACCTTGCTGTATCCTGATATTTTGGTTGATATCACTCAGAAGAGTTGCACTGTCTTTACTGAATGAGAAAGGGTGCTGATGAGTCTAGGTTTTAGCACCTAATAGTCCTATGTTTGCACTGCTCTGTTCAGTGTTACGCATAGAGCGCAGCCAGGGCTACCCAGGAGATAACTGTACCTGAAGAATGTGAAAAGGTGCATGAAAAAACTCATGACACTGCAAAGACAATGCACAAGTTGGCAGCAGGAAAATGTAAGGCAGCACACAGCTTCATCAACAGCAAAATGACAGTCAGGGACAGTCTGTGCTACTCAATATGGAGGAGAACATTGTAATCAAGAATGAGGACAAGACTGAGGAGCTTAATGCCTTCTGTGCCTCACTCTTTAATAACCACTCCAGTTATCCTTAGGGTATTCAGCCTCCTGGGCTGGAGATAAAGGACAAAGAGCAGGATACACTGTCCATAATAAAAGATGAAGCAGTTAACAGCCTGCTAAGTCACCTGGAAACTCACAACTCAGTGAGACCAGATGAGATCCATCCAAGGGTGCTGAGGAACTGAGCTGAAGGAGAAGATTACCAAGCCACTGTCCATCATTTATCAATGCTCCTGAGTAACAGAGGAGGTGTAGATGGCTGGAGGCTGCTAATGTGATGCCTGCCCACAAGAAGGGAAGGAAGAATGATCCAGGCAGCTACAGGCCCATCGGCCTGACCTCAGTACCAGGGAAGATTATAGAGTGGTTCATTCTGAGCAGGCTCCCTCAGCAAGTACAGGACAGCCAGGTGATCAGGGCCAGTCATCATGGGTTTATGGAAGGCAGGTCTTGCTTGACCAGCTTGGTCTCTTCCAATGTCCAGATGACCTGTGTAGTAGATGAGAGGAAGGCTGTGGATGTTATTTACTCAGACTTCAGTAAAGTATTTGACACAGTCTCCCACTCCATTCTCCTAGAGAATCTGGTGGCTCATGGCTTAGAGAGGAGCACACTTCAATGGGTAAAAAACTGGCTTCATGGCTGAGCCCAGAGAGTTTGTTGAATGAAGTTAAATTGAGTTGACAGCCAGCTACTAGGGGGATAACCCAGGGCTCAATATTGGGACCAGTTTTGCTTAATATTTTAATCAATGATCTGGATGAGGGGATTGAATGCACCCTCAACAAGTTTGCAGACGACACCAAATTGGGTGGTTGTGTTGATCTACTTGAGGGTAAGAAAGTTCTGCAGAGGGACCTGGACAGAGTGGATTGATGGATTGAGGTCAGTTGTATGAGGTTTAACAAGATCAAGTGCTGGATCTAATATTTTGGTCACAACAACCCCAAGTAACACCACAAGCTTGGGGAAGAGTGGATGCAGAACTGCTCTGTGGAAAAGGGCATGGGGGTGCTGGTTGAAAACCAGCCGAAAACAAGCCAGCAGGATGCCCAGGTGGACAAGAAGGCCAATGGCATCCTGACCTACATTAGAAATAGTGTGGCCAACTAGACTGGAGAAGAGATCACCACTCTGCACTCTGCACTGTGAGGCCTTACCTCAAATAATGTGTTCATTTTTGGGTACCTCAATACAAGAAGGACACTAGAATGCTGGAGCATGTCCAAAGAAGGAAACAAGGGAAGTGAAGGGTCTAGAGGACAAGTCTTATGAGGAGTGGCAGAGAGAACTAGAGTTATTTAATCTGATGGGAAGGAAGCTGAGGGTAGACCTTTTCTCTCCTTGAAACTAACTGAAAGGAGGTTGCACAGAGGTGGGTGTAAGGCTCTTCTCCAAATTCACTAGCAATAGGACGTGAGGAAATGGCCTCGATTTGAGCCATGGAGGCCAGGAAAAATTTCTTCACTGAACAAGTGGTCAAGTAAAGGGCTGCTCAGGAAAGTATGGAGCCATAATACCTGGAGGTGTTCAAAAAACTTGTTGATGTGGCACCAGGAAATACAGTTTAGCAGGCATGGTGGCACTGAGTAGATGGTTGGCCTTGATGATCTTGGAATCTTTTCCAAACTTAATGATTCTATGATTCTATGACTAATTGCTGTGACATATACTACATTGATGCACAGAGTTTAATGTCACTACAGTAGTGATGTTAACAGTTAAAAAACACATGTACCATTTTTAAATATGCATACCAAAAGGGATTAATCTAGATGTAAAATGAGAAACCTATGCCCTTTTAAATTATAATGAAGGAAGCCTGCATTTTGCTTTTCTGGAAAGCTGGCCCTACTTCCAGTTGATTTTGAACTGTGCAAAGGAGGAAGGTCCAAAACCTTTCTTCAAAGAATCTGGTCAATGAATAATGATAGAATTTAGTGACTCCAGTGTATGCTAAGCACCTGGCCAACTGAGGGGTTTACACTGCAAAAATTGGAAAGTATCACTTTTGTTTATTTTATTAAAGTATGAAAAGTAACAAACTTCAACAAGAAAAAATAGAGCCACATTATAATCAAGAAAAAAATAAAGCCTTCGAAAAGTATCTCCGAAAACACAAATGTATAGATATGCAAATTAGTATACTTATACTAGCAGGCAACTGGCATAAAGATTTCATAATTAATCTCTTGAGATTAATAATGTGTTCCAGTATCTATTGGACCCATATTTCTTCTTATGATTTATCACTGCTGCTCAGACATTTTACAAATTTCAAACAAAAAAGATACCTCATAAAAAAAAATCCCTAAGTAGGAGTGTCCCAAAATAAGTTTAAAATGTATTTATTAAAAAGCAGGAAGCAAAAAAAGTAAGGATTGTTTAAAAGGTATCTTGACTTGCAGATGCCCTTGAACATTTTGCACCAGTCCTGTAAATGTTTCTTTACTTCCTTAATCGTAGGAAAATATTTTGAAGAGGCTTTTGGGATTTTGTGAATTTAGGGCTTGGTCTTCATTTGTAATGAAATCAGCAGCAGAAAAGTGTTGGCTTCCACGATGCTGCACTTATCACTTGGCAGTCTAGGGAGAGTTCAGATGATTCTCTGTTTATAATGAAATGGCTTTTTGTTATCATGTCAATGTTTCAAGTTCCAACTGAATGGAAACTTGCGTTCCTAGAATGTATGCATATTGGTTTTGTGATTTTAAGTGTATAGTACACCTATTTCTTTGATAGAAACTTGAGAATATCTCTCATTCGTGATAAAGGACAGCCAGAAAGATGGGGCATGGCTGTAGTTGGTGTTTTGTGGTTGCAATTTTCTGGTTGGTGAAACTTGGCAGAATAGAATGAAAGCACTGTATTTGTCCTTGGTCTTCTCCACTGTTTTTGCTTCTTGGGTAGGTACTGTAAACATAAGAATAACTAAATCAAATACATGTGAGATAAATTATAATGGTGACTGAAATGAGCTATACTGTCTGACAATGTTAGTCCATCTACAAACAGATCCTCTTATTTATTGAAGTATTTTATCAAGTCAGAACATTGTTCATCCTTGATGAACACCACCCAGTGGACAGTTTCATTTCCCCATCTTCTGTCTGTTTTTAATGAAATCTGTTAATTATATGTTACTTTAAAAACATTTAATTAAGCCTAGACGTAGTTCTACATGACAGGGCACACTTCCTTGTTCCTACAAAGGAGACAGTTATCTAATGTGCAGATAGCACAATCAACTCATACAAAATATTATAGCATTACTTGAATAAATTCCTTAATAAGAAGTTTGATTGCCATATTTTGTGAATACATACCACAAGTTGATTAGCCAAGGAAGGAAAATTAAGCCATATCTCCCTCAGATATTTTATTTATAAAACAAATACAGAGATTAGTACAAAGCTGTGGTTGCTTAACTGGAGATTTCTGGCTGCTACATGCTTGAGGTTAAGTGTAAACATGCTACTGAAGTTCTTCCTCTTGGTACTGGAGGGAGGAACTGTTCTGTCTAACTGGTGAATTTGGAAAAGTGCAAGAAAATGTGCATGCCCTTACTACTCTTCCTCAGATTGACTAAATAAATGAGTGATAGTCTACCTTAGGTTAATAACTGCTCAGCCAATACAGTTTTGTAGGGAATTTCAATGACTCAGGTATAAAGAGTGCAACACAATGAAATCCCGATGGACCATTACCTATGATGATGGTAATGTTCACCTGGACAAACTACAGACATCAGTAATAGTAGACTCCTTGTATCTGCTTTAAATGTTAAGTCTCTGTCAAACCAAACTGGTTTAATATGAGCAAATTTCATAATAGAAGAACTTAAAATATATGCAGATGTGAAAGTCTTATCTCCTGTCAGCCTTAAACAATAATCTATTATCTGAGTTGCTATGAAATTCTGATTATTCCAGTTCTCTGCATCCCAATGGATTTTTGAGATATTGATTTAAATATGACTGCACACAATTAAAGCAAATTATTTCCCAAGAGTCTAAAAAGCTATTTACCATTTTACCTCAATAGCTAACTGCTGCAATTTACCAGTTCAGAACATTGCAATTTCTTCATTTGTTAAATGCATTGAAATAATTATTTTTGTTTCAGTTGTCAGCTGTGAAGCTAATATATATTTCTCTCTTCCCTGAAATTGTATGTTGGTTCTGTTATTTACTAAATTACAACTGCCATTATTTATTAATATGCTATTCTTCTTGGCCTTTAAAGTCTTCTTTCTAACTCAATAGCAAGTTTCCAAATAATCTACTTAATCAGGCGAACACTGAAAGTGATTTGAACTGAATATGAACAAAACCAGAGAAAGATGTGGCTATAAAGAAAGCAATCAAACAGGTATGTGTTCAACACAAAATAGTTCCTGGATTCTTAACCCAAAGCAGTTAAACCTTTACTTTACTTAGTAAAGCTTTCAAGTATGTATTGACCTTATGAAAAATGAGGTGGGACTCAGACCTTTGAAATAATAATCTAGCCTGATCTTAAATATTAGTCATCTCAGAACCAATCTTTCTATGCTTTATGCTTACCAGGTGATGCCTTTGTAAATCTTTACAGGGAAAGTATATTTTCTAAAAGTTGTAGACAGAGTTGTTCATGTTTGGAAATGTCTAAATCTAGAAGCCTGAGCATCTTCATGACTCAGTTCAAAGCTTCTATTAAATAAGTAGCATCAAGTTCAGAATTTCCCATCAGAAATCACCGTCTGGTGAGGATTCAGACTGCTGAATCCTCTAGAAATGTATGTATATATCTTACAAAGCTGGAACATAAAATATAAGTTCAAATGTTCAGACAGAAGGGGAAAGGTGACTCACTCTGGCACAGATGTATGATAGGATATTTAGACAACAATTCTAATGAAACAGTCGAAATCTTCACATTTTATTTGGAGAAGACTGGGGATAAATATTCACGGAGTACAAAAAGTTAGATTCCTACACGCAGACATGGAGTAGGAAAGGGACAAAGTCCATGGTCCACAGGTACTGCCAGGCATTTGCTCCAGTACAGGCTTCCCATGGGGGTCACAGCCTCCTTCAGGCATCTACCTGCTCTGGCATGAGTTTCTCCACAGGGTACAAGAGCATATCTGCTGCACCACAGTATATCTGCTCCACTGTTAACTTCCATGGGCTGCAGGGAGACACACTGCCTGACCATGGTTTTCACCACAGACTGCAAAGGAATCTGCTCCAACGCTTGGAGTACCACTCGCTGCTCTATTTCATGGACCTGCTGTCTTCAGAGTTGTTTCTGTTGCATATTATCACTCGTCCCTCCTCTAGCTACAGTTATGATGCAGTTTCGTGGGATTTTCCTTCTCCTCAAATATGCTGTCAGAGAAATGCTACCACAAATGCTGACGGGTTTATCCAGTGGTGGGTTCATCTTGGAGCTAGCTAGCATTGGCTCTGTGTAACACACGGGAAACTTCTGTCCTGTTCTCAAAGAAGCCACTCCCATAGCCCCACTGCTACCAAAATCTTGCTACGCAAACCCAATACAAAGCCACAGATGGCATATATATGAATTCAATCAGGCTTTTGACATTGTCTTATGCATCTGCTCCATATGCAAGCTCAATACATTATGTTCTACATTAATAGCTCTCAGGTGCATTAGAATTGACCATAAAATCGCATGTTGTGCTCTGCATTGTGCACAAGTTATAGGTAATGCTGTCAGCTAGATCGCTAGAATGCTAGCTGACTCACTTTTGTCTAGATAAAGAGTTCAGATTCAAAATGTATGATATCCCCTAAAAAAAAAAAGCATGAAACAGAAGAAAAATATTCAGAAGACAAAAACCCTGAAATTACCTCAAGAAATACCAATTTAAAATTTAGTTAAGGTAAATGCAAAAGACTTTGTGCTTGGAACTTTATACTGTTAGTAGAGTAGTAGAAGGATTAGAAACGTGTAACAACTCACAAACTAAACACAAGCCAAAAAGATGTCATGGTAAAAAAAGCTGAATCTCCTTCTTGAAAACATTAAGAGAAATTTTGATTTTCACATGTGAGAGACCTGTTCTATTTGATTTGTCCAGTGATGCCAGGGAAGAAACTGCTAAAATAACATATCCAGCACTGGACTTCAATAAATGCATGAAAGCACTGCATAGTGATCTCTGAAAGAATAGCAGTAAACAAAACCAATCAGCCTTGCTTTGTGTGGCATGAGCCACAGACACACACAGGGGAGCTGATTCTCAAGAGAAGTCTGGTGTGCAACAGAGCAGGAACAACTGGGGGCTGGCAAGGGTGATCCTCTATTTAGTACAGGGAAGGAGTTGAGGAAGTTTGTTCAAGAGAGAAGATGAAAGAATATTTAGGGAAAAATATCTATTTCTCAATATTTAAAAGAGTGATTCTGGTAACCAAGCATGTCTATAGACTCTTCATCACTGGAGACAATCATCTGCCACCAGACTTCTGTGTTTTCTTGTTCTTCTATGTCCTAGAATTGAACATATGGGGATGGAACTTCACCTGTGTATGTCATCCTGCCTCAGTGTGATAAATTTGAATGGGATATTATTTTATATATTTATTTTTAGATATAATGGTATCTAGTCACAGGCATGCATGTGAAGAACACTGCACCACAACACCTTCAGTGCTTTATCATATGAGCTATGAACCTGGATCAAGCATTCTGCTCTTCCCTTCTCTTTGTGTCTCTGACTCCTGCTTTCTGTCCTTGCTTGATGTCTTGAGATCCCCAGTGCAGAAGGAGGCTTTCAGCCTGAATCTCTCTGATTCTTGTTGTAAGTATGCTTTGAAATCAAATTAACAATAGCTGTGTAATCACCTTGATGAATGAGTGACCACTTCCAGCATTACACATACACCACTACGCTGCTGTGTGTGCTTGCGTTTTCAGAACAGTGGGTGTTATTCAATTTTGCCACAGAAGAAAGAGGGCTACATAATGAATTATCAGTATTTCCTGCCAGGAAATATTTCCTCAAGATGCTTTCTGATCCAGTTATGACCCTCCTTAGTCTTTGTGATCTTGCACTTTTTGCAATGAGGAAAAAACACATTGCCTAAATGAAAATACTGTGCTAAGCACATCCAGTGTCAGTGATCTGTGAAAGTGCGGATGCCCTTGAGTTGTATGCACAGATGACTTATCTGCTAGCTATTGACATTCATGAATTAGCATATAGAAATGTAGTGTCAGTGCAGACTTGAGACACTGCTTCTGCATGTTTCTTGGTTTATGCTTTATACTTTTGTAGACATGCTTTCCTTCAATTGTACTGCCATCAAGATTTTATGTGTGTGTGTGCATTTGTCCAGCTTTTCCTGCTTTGCTGTTATTTCAGTTTATTAATAATTCAGGCTTTTCAAACTGGCTTGTACTGGATAAATACCTCCTCCTTTATTTGAGGATGATAAATTAAGCTATTTAAAGAATGACTCATTACAAGTACATATCCTGTTGGTGCCACCACCCTCCTACACATAATAATTATTGAAGTTTGTAATGTGATGAACAGTCAGCACTTTCAGGGTATCAGTGCTGGTGCTTGCAGTGCCTGAATACCTTACTGGCACTGGTTACCCATGGCAACTAAAATGATCTATTTGTGGTGATAATGCCTTGTTGTGCTGTTTGATAGCTTTGCTGTATTCCTTCCTCTTTCAATTTCAGCAGGAATCTATGTATTTAAATATTACTTTTAAAAAACAGAACAGTGAACAAAAACGTCATTGTGCTTGTGCAAATATGGAGCAACAGGAACACAATACTGTCTTACTGCAGATTTTATCACTGTAACAACCCCCTCTGAGTCTAAACTAATGAAATTAAATCATTCTACCTTGCCTGTAAATGCACTCACTCACTCTGGAGGTTTTGGCAAGTGTAAAGACGTAGGAGAGCACATCATGATTCCTACTTATTGCATGGCCAGTATTTTCAGATTATCATGATTCCTTCCTGTCACTAATAGTATTTTAAGCAAACTATCCCAAAAGTGGGGAGTATAATAACTTAGTTCTAAGTTGTTGATACAAACTTAATTGGATATCGCACACAATTTGATTTGTAAGCTAATGAACATTCTCCCTGCTACAGGGAGTTGATAATTGGCAAGTATATTTAATTGGCAATGCTGAACTGCAAATATTTTGGATTGTTCAATCAAACTCAGTGCAACCATGTCTTTTGGCAGCTTCTTATGCCATAGCATGCTTAAGAACAGAACATCTCCCTCTTGAGCTGTTAGATATCAAATAGTGGAAATGAAAGAAGAAATACCAGAATGGCCTTCTTTATACCTCAGTAATTAATTTGAAGAGCATGACATGACAGCTGGGAAGGGCACTGTCTCTGGGCAGCTGTTCTGTTTGGTGCAAATGTGTAAAAAGCCTTCCATCTTCTCCAAAGACATCCAGAACTGCAAAAATACATTTTGGTCCCTCTAGCATCTTCCCTTAAAGATCTTTGAAAGTCTCATTGTAGATCCAAAGACTCTTTTCCCAGGGCAGTGACAGTAATTTTAGGCATATTTGCCATCACTTGGTGCCTGTCTTGCTTTCACATTCCAACTGTGGACCAGCCATCTCTTTATCTTGGGAATGAAATGAGATTGCTTATAGAGTGAGGTACATTTCTTTTTTTGTGTATGTTTTGGGTATACAGATGTGAATGTAAGATTAATTTTGCAGTTGAGATTCATAGAGCCCAGACAGAAATCTTTAAGGAATTTCTTGTCCATTTTATTGACAGTGTCTCTTTCAAATCAAGTCTAAATCCCAATGCCCTTAAGGTGACAAGTTTTAGTGAAAAAAAAAATGGGACCTATATTATAAGGTCTGTATAATTTGGCCTTAATGTGGGTTGTGGTTAGGACAGTAAATTGTGATTAGACTTTATTAGCTAAGCTCACCAAGTCTTTCCATAGTCCAAACATCCAGTCCTAAGGAATTTCATTCATCCTTTCTTAAAAAAGAAATATAAAATGCTGTAAGCCTACATACTCTTATCCCTGAAATAAGAAGTCTGCTCAGTATTATTTTTAGTCGGGTATCCCAGAGAAAGCAGCTGTTCCCAAGGAGAGACACGGCAAACAAAGATTCTCCAAGATATTTGTTATGGAAGTTTGGTCTTCTTTTTTTGTAAGGAAGGTGGAAAGAAAGGGTGATGTCGAGGCCACAGTGTACCTATATTCATGCAATTTCAGGATTAGCCTTTCCTTACACACATAATCACCATCTTTTCCTGAAAAATTTTTTGCGAGGACGAAATTCCTTAGTTTTATGAGAAGCTGGAACGCCTGTTCCTCTGTCAGTTGTTTCAGTTTCCGCCTTTATAAATAAAACCTAAGGAGTTCAGCCGTAGTTGTAAGGAATCTTGCACTGTCATTTGTGCCAGAACAAAACTCAGAGAAAATACTGATTTTCTGATTTACTACCATTTTAGTACAATATTCTCCTCGCTTTGCTCTAGCATGATCAATAGTCTGAAGTGTACAAGAAAAGCTTTATTAGGCCCTATCCTACCCATTTTAAACCCTGCACATTGGTAATTTGATTATGCTGAGGCTGAGATCAATCTGAACTCTGCTTCAGAACACAGATCATCAATTTTGATTTCACTGACCAAGTGTCTTCTCTAGAGGAAAGCTTTATGAATGGTGGACCACATCAATGAATGCTTACTCTAAGAATTGTTCCATATGTTGTAGCACAAGGGTGATTCACCTCATTCATTCAAGGACTGCTTGAGTGAAAGGAAAGGATGGTAAGATTGTTGGTCGTGTATCAGAGAGAATCTGTGTATTGTTATTTGCAGGCTCAGAGGCATCGCATTTTTGGGTACTGGGTATCCCAAAGAAACAGACTGTGGAGGTCATGAATACCCAAATGACTGAGAGAGACTAGTGGCACTGTCCTGACATTGGGGAATGTGGGTTTCAGTTGTCACCAGTATAAACGTTGATTCCTGTGTTCCAGGTCTTTTTATTGTTGTTTTATGCCAGTGTCACTTCAGTCCCTGGGAAAATCACAGAAAGTTAGAAAGAAGCTTTTCAGAAAATGACCAGTGAGTTCTGGTCAGCAGCAAGCTGAACTAGAGTCAGCAAGGTGCTATTGCAGCAAAGATGGCCATCTACACCCTGAGCAGTTGAAAGTAAATACATTTGTAGCCAGTGGCTCCAGGCTAGTGATTCTGTTCCTCTGTTTAGCACTTGTGAGACCATGTTTGAATATTTTGTCATGTTTGCAGCTCTTCAGCTAAAGAAAAGTGTTGTCACGCTGTAGCAAGTTCAGGGAAAGACACAGCAGCACAGAGTACAAGGAACGGCTGAGAGAACTGGGTTCACCTAGCCTAGAGAAGAGATGGCCAAGCAGGATCCTTTTGCTGTCTGCATCTGTTAGGAATGTGTAGAAAAGACAAAGCCACAGGTGCACACTGGAAGGAGGAGAGGCAGCAGTCACTAGCTGGAACTCCAAGAAACTCCAATGTGATAGAGAGAAAAATTGGGATGAGAATAGTTAAATAATGGAGGCTGCTGCTTACTCCATCCTTGGAGATTTGTACACCCTGATGATCCAGGACACCCAAGGATCCTGTTGTATCTGATTTGGTTTGAACAGGAAGTGGGACTGGGGTTCTTCCCTTACCACCTACACAAAGCTGCTATTGTCACGCATGACATTCTGTTTTGTGACAATGATGATGTGTTACTCTGTTATCACAAAAATGTATTACAACTCAGAGCCTTTCACATAGCTGTGTAACACTATGTCCCACACAGACTCCATTCTTGTAGCAGTTTGCATGCCTTACTTTTGGCACAAAGTAACTGAGGAGGTGCAGGACACTCTATGTCCCCAGGTACAGCTAATTCATTTAATCCCAAACCAGGATGTAATCTCCTAGCTTCCAGAATTGGTTGATGACACCCATACTTACCTTCAGCAGATTTTATTCTGTGTTGGCTTCTGAGTCTTGTCTGGGAGATGCATGGTTCAGTGTAAACTGGCTTCGGCCAAACCTGCACAAAGGCCTGTGTTAACAAAAATACAGATAACAAAGTCCCAGTACCTGCACCATAAACAGCATCAGTTTTTACATAAGTGACTTGCCCAGTTTGGTATGCAAAGGAAGACGAGCTGTCCCTTGTATTGCTTGAAAGAGAGAGACATCTACTGTAAACCATGTTAAGTAAAAAACAAGTTCACCCACTACACAAAACTGATACAGGCATCCCTCATAACTAGTTATGTGTGTGTGATTTGGGTTGGCTTTTTTTTAAGCAGATATACATTGGTAAAAGTCTCCATAAATACTGTCTTTTCAGACTTTTTCTTCACCTTGCTTCCCCTTGCTGATTTATTTCATGTATAGAAAATTATTTTCTATAGAAAATTACATGTTTGAATTAGGAACACTATTGTTAACATCCTAATTGCATTGCTCAAATTATACACAAAGGGACCTGCAGGGATACACCTGTGGACTAAATCAGATACACAAATGTTATTTCAAAGTTTGTCCTATACACAGTTGACATTTTGTAGTGCAACAGTTAATTGTAGGAGAAAAAACAAAAAATAATGTTACCGAGACAGCACTGTATTTCCACATTGCTGGGAAACTGAAAGGGGTTGGTAAAGAAGGTAGTATAACAGAGCTCATAATGTTTTATTAAATTAAGCTGCAACTTGAGCAATAATTAATTCATGCAATGAAGAAGATACAGGGTGGAGATCTCAGCATCATCCTGTCTTTATTCTGACTGAAGACAAATTGATTTGTTCCTAGTGACATCAGTGTGAGCAGAGCTAGATCGGTACTGAGTACTCACAACCCAGTCTCTAATATGTGTTGACCTAAATTGTCAAGAATCATTTGTAGTCTAAGCTGTCAAGCATAAAGCACCATAATATGTTCCTCCTTATGAGAGATGTTCAACATCAAGATTACCTGTTTCAGTAGAAGCCTGGTAACCACAAATCACAAATAAGATATTAAACCTTAGCAAATCATTTGTTGAAATGTTTTCCAGTATCTGAAATGACATTATATTTGTGTTCAGTTCAAGGAACTGAAATGCTTTGATTCTGAATAGCCTTCGACAATGTATTTTATGTTGATTCTTTCATTTCTTTCATGGAAAATTACAATTTTTGCAGAGACTGCTTTTTCTTTTGAAGTGACTTTTCTTAGCAAAATTCCCAAGCAGCTCTATCAATTAGACATGTTCAATCATACCAAGGAATACAAACACGTATGAAAAGTGCCCTTGAACTCAATAGGGAGAGTCAGTTCTTTTTAAAAACAAGTAAATGTTTTGT
This sequence comes from Upupa epops, assembly GCA_013397515.1. Classification (NCBI taxonomy): domain Eukaryota; kingdom Metazoa; phylum Chordata; class Aves; order Bucerotiformes; family Upupidae; genus Upupa; species Upupa epops. Next base: position 32,298 of record VZRI01011542.1, read on the forward strand.
TCCTTTCATTGCATTGACATTCAAAATATACCTCATACTCATCAAATTCAGGGGCAAATATTCTTTGTTCTCCACATGTTATTGAGCCATAACAATTGTCCTGCTCCCAGTCTCTTCAAACTGACCCTTTCAATTTTCAGAAAATCCCTTATTTTGACTTCGCACTTGGTTTCTTAGCCTTTGCAAATGGACCTGTCACATCATGACCTCTTGTGTGTGAAAAACGTCTTGTTGACTGTTCTCATTTGAAATCTGTGCACTAGTGCAGAGTCCCACTGCCTTCTGGCAGTCACAGCACTAGATACGCAAACGAAGCAGGTTGTACTGCACAACACCTCACAGGAGTTTGAGACAGGACATACACACCAGTATTTACATCTCCTCACAGGTACAGAAAAACCTCTTTTAGTCAGTCTCCAGACTTCCAATTCAATGCAAGATCCATCTAAATCTTACTTCCTTAAGCCATACCCATGAAATAAGGATTATGTCCTCTCATGTAAAATACAAATAGCAAGAGGGGAAATTAATTTGAAGCTGGGGAAGATTCCATTGTTCTCCTGCCAACCTAGCAACCCAACGTGAGAACTTTTGTCCTTTCCATGGAATATGCGTTATCCTTACTGCTAGCAGAGCGTTCTTACTTGGTTAAGAAAACAAGCTACTGAACGGCCTAACACCTTGACACTTCTAAATGCAAGTCTGGCAGGACCGTACGTTTCTGTGGCTCTGAAGTGCTAAGAACTGAGGTTGATACATGAATGACACTTATTGGCTGTGAGAGACAGGTGGTTTAAATGGCAACAGGTGTCTTGCTTTGGGAAGAAATTGTTGAAGTAGCATCACAGTATAAAAGGCAGGCTGTTTTTCAATAAAGTGAATATGCTACAAAACAATGCATTATTCATATATTCATACTATTTTGAAAGCTTAATAAAGAATTTGATTAATAGTTCAGGCACTCATTTTTAAATGCATACCCTGGTATGCATACAAATGCAATGTATAACATCAGATACTTCTACATCCTTGTGTCTTGTTCTGCACTTATGATGCAATACAGTTGAGTGAATTTGGAAAACAAAGCCAAGCACACCAAATTTTGGCAAAGTGAGTGGGTGGTCAGCCATCACAAAAAGCTTTGTTTCACCACCATTATAATACTTTAGAACAATCTGGAGGGAAATGCTTGCATTGTCAGAGCCGCATGTTATGAATGAGCTGTGATCATAGGATGTGATCTAAAGTATAAAAATGAATTTTCATGTGTAAATGGAAAAAGCCGGTCTACTCGGCACATTACACAAACACTTCATCTTCTTGACAATCTGCTGCCACAAAGACGTTCAGCTACTCTGAGTGAAAAGAGAGCAGACTTGCTTCTAAGAAGTTTTCACCTTTGTGACAGCTGGTAGATACTTGGTAATGGGCTACACATGTTAGTCCATTACTCTAGCACATGCTAGAGTGCTATCTGAGGCTACGGTTTCCCCACAGAAAAATGAGGACTGATACCATCTGCATTGTCATAGATGTGCTGATCTATGTAAAAAGTAAATCATGGTTTTGAGGAAATATTCTTAATAGGAGATTTATAGAACTCAAGTTTACGCATCCTGGTACTTACTACTGCCTATTCTTCTGACTTCTCTGCCGTTCTTTTATATGTACCTGGCTAGAAACTCTTTTTTAATAAATTTTTAATTAATTCACATGTTTAGCCTTTTTTTTGATAGATTCACTCTTAACATTGCCATAGACTGTTTCCATTGTGTTTCTCTTTCAACAAGGAAATTTCAATGCTGAGCACTGAAAAGAATGGCAGTGTTTTCTGGCATGGAGGGAACCACATGGGGAATAGTGGACAGGGTAGGGCAATAATCAGTTTTTCAGTGCTAAGTTATATATCTCTGTAGTTACAGTTTTGAAAGTGTGATGACTTTCACTAGCTGAGGATGTCATCCATAAAACTTTGGAAGGAAAAGTGTAAGGAATCTGGATTTGAGCCCATCCATCTTACCTTGTTATTAAAACAGAAGTGATGGATGGTATTTTGAGTAAAGAGCTTGTACGAAAGGTAAAGCAGAAAACATCAAAGACATGAAGAAATCTGTTTCAGAGGCATCACTACATAGTTTTAACTATGGCATAGGGGAGTGGAACAAAGGTGCTGAGGTAAAAGTACTACCTAACAGACTTCAGAAGGCAGCAACAGTGAGATGTTATTGGGGAAAAAGTTACTGAAGTAGAAAGCATGTTACAGATTACAGAGGAATCCCAGGACTTTTTAAACTAAAGAATTCACTCAAATTCACTCAGTTTCACATTTTGTTTTCTGTTGCACTTCTGCTTGGAAGATCCACTTCTGTAACGGAATTTACATTGAGTTGCAGCTTCTGTATGCACAAGGCACAAATATATCACGGACCCTTAGTTCAAGGACAAGTTCAGGTTACTGTGGACCTTGTAGATCATCATCTGATGACAGCAATACATCCTCAGCACAATAGGTTTTAATTCTTTTCTGAAATTGTAATAAACATCTTCTTGTCCCTAACTTCTCGTTGGTAAAACCTTGTTATAATTTTGTATTTTTCTCATTTTTTTCCCAGTCTTCCAGGTATAGAAACCTCCTCCATATTAGGTCCTCAGAAAACGTGAATCATTTATTATCTTTTGATCATTAAGGGAAGCAAGAGATGTTAATCTTCCATCACAGATGTCTCTCATATATAGGAAGTAAAGTTAAATATTTTTCCAACTCTTTCTGTTAAGCATAAGTTTTGAGAAGCTGATGAATCACTGGCTGCCATACAGTAATGAGAGCATTTCCTTATTGCTGTTTCCTAGTAATGACGTGTCTTCTGCATTGGACGCTAGAGAGCATGGTTGATGGGTAAAGAGGAGCAGCAGAAAGTGGCTGCTGTTATAAACAGAAAACGCAGTACATAGATTTGTCTTATTGGCAGAGAGCAATCGTGATACACACCACACCTACACTAGAGGTGAACACTGAGTATGAAGCCTTGGGGAAGTTTCAATGCAGAGAGAATTCTCCAGACTGAAATGAGGAGGGGGGATCAATCCCCAAACCTATACAGTGGTGGTGGAACGGTATCATCAATAAGTAAAAAGGAGACCTTAGAGTAAAGGGAATATTACAGCTCTGACAGATACAGAGAGGAGTAGGAGGAAAGGCAAGAAAAGAATTAGGGAGATGAGTAATGATATGATGGTAAAGGGAGGAGGGAAGAAGCAGGACATAAAAGTTGGGGGAAAAAAGCTTGTTATGGCAGGAGTCACCAGATGGCATTGTCACATATAGTCTTCAAGGTTATTTTGCTTGGCATGTAAGCAAGTTTTTGTTTCAGGGGAAAAAAAAGGTGTGTTATAGCTCTTATAAATCTCTCCAGAGGGAATCATAACAAGCAGTGGGGCTAGAGACAATGTTAGAAATGGAAACACTTGAGAATCTAGGCAGGAAAGTTTTATTTTAAAGTTTAAGAAAAATTACTAGCTCCTAATGGGCGATGACGTTGATCCATGACTGATGTATATGTCCCAGAACTGAGCTAGAACTACAAGCAAATCCCACCTTGTGAGTTTTTTGAGGTATTGTGTAGCTTTTTGGTGGTTTGCTTTTTTGGGGTTTTTTTTAAGCAGTGAGACAAAACCTCACAGCTCCTATCCTTCAGCAGAAACACAATCTGATTATATCAGTAATGATGTAAGGTCTCAAGACAGAAATCAAGACAGTGGAGAAGAGTATGGAGTGGGGAAAATCACAACTTTGGAAAGAACAGGGAAAACATTAACTACAGTCAATGGGCAAGTCAGGCCAGTTGATGAAGCAACAAAAACAGAACACTGAGAAAGGTTCAAAATACCATGCAGAAGTGATATGCAGACAAAGCAGTGTAGGTACAATGTTAGTGTTTTTTTCAGTCTGGTTTAAAAGTGCTAGTATAATTAAAAAACACAAACAGCACCAGAAATGAGGACTTGAGGAAAAGAGTATTGCTGCAGGTCAGAAAGAACTCAGAGTACAAGCAACATCTGCAGCACATGTTACTTGCTTTGCTGCTGAATAGCAGAAGTTTACTTCTATAAATATTATGAATATAAATTCTACTAATAAAAAAATCAAGAAATTACTTTTCAATGACTTCCCTATTCCCTAGCAAAAAAGTCCAAAAAACTCTGAGACATTCTGCTTACTACTCAGAGGCAAGCTGGGGAGACAGGATGTATTTGCACCCTTTGCACATAGAACAGGAAATGTGTGTTCATTCCCAGGTTATGATAACTCAGATGACGAAACAAAAGCTTTAAAGTTCTCAGTCTTGACTGTTAATGGAGCTTCCAGGGGAGGTTAGAACTCTAGTCACTCTTACCTTAAGGTGTTCAATCTGCAAACATTGCTCAATGGGATGGAACATGGCAAGTACCTGAAAGTAGTCTTTTTGTCTACTCAGCTGTGCCTAGCAGTACTTCCCACTCTACCCTGGGAGTCCTTCCAGAACTACCTGGTCTTAGAAGGGCCATCTTTTAAAATAGCATTAGCTATTCTCAGCTAATCAGGGCCTGCTCTACTTAAAAGCATATTACACCTGCTGGTATTTAAAGTAACTTCTAAAAAGGAAACAAATCACTAATACACACCACTGCCCATCTGCTCTCACCCTGATGGACCCATGGATCGCTCAGCATTTCTTTCTGACATAAGTTATCTTAACACAGAAGACTAAAAGGAACTAGAACACACTTGGAGGTCCTCTTTGAAAGGAAAGCATTTTTATCCGGTAACAAAATTGGTCACTCAGCAAAAAATTTGTGAGCAACAGTTTATATTTCTGTAATAGTACTTTCCAGGTATGGTTTCCATGTCTTCATAGTTGTGTTCTCTTTGGTTTAGCTGATCCTAGTTACATAACTGTTAGTAAACTTAAAGGTCAGTGTAACATAACATCAAAATCAGGATTATATCGTGTGAAGGGACACCGTAATAAACTAACATGCTTTGAGCTGCTGACCCCATCAGGTGCCCCTCTACTTCCTAGCTGTGATTGTCCTGTGACTGACTTCTCTTCTGGGTTGTACCATTGAAATGTATCTGTGCCACTGCTCAGAGTTAATGCTTTGACTTGCAATTTTTCAGATTACTGGAAACTAGGAAAACAGGGTATGTAAAAAAAAAAAGAAAGGAAAAGATAGGGAACAAAAATAAGGAACAATGGTTTCTATGAAATTCAATGCTCAACAGGCACGGCCATGTTCTTTCAGCCCTCAGAATGGATCTGAATGGAGTACTAGATCACTTCCAGACTAAAGTAATATTACAAAGTGGTACAAGTGCACATTTCCTATACATCCTAAAGACTACTTCCATTGCATGAAAATAAAAAAAGTCTATTTTTAAAGAAGTAGGACAGTGAAAACTCAATGAAGTTCCAATACGGCACAAGACGCTCTCAAATACTCTTGGTATATGGTATAATATGTATAATATAAAAAAAAAGTTTTCAAACAATCTTCTTTATGAATTTAAGAATCTTCACCTGAGAAGTATCAGTCATTTCCTAGCTCTTAAAAAAAATTAATCTCGTATTTCTTGAATTTTCATACAGGGAAAATAAATGTTGGCATATGAAAAACAGACACCTCTTGTTTTAAGCAGCATGTTACTACTTCTGCTGTTCACTTCTGGTCATCTGGAAATCCAGTCTCACTTCACCTTAATTTTGGCACTTGCCTTTTGCACTTCTAGAGTTTATCAGAATTTGTTGACAGGTTTAAAAGATTTGCATTATGAAGAAACACAGCAGATTAAAGAAACTATATTTCTTCACAGTTCTAGATGTATTAGTAACAACTAAATTATTTGCCATTGAAACTTTAGAGACAGCCATGAGCACAGGAAAATAAGACTTAAAAGGCATGTGGAGAACAGACCTTAAGCAGGCAGAACTCTGAAGATAAACTCAACCTCTATCATTACACCTCACTCTTTTTGTAAAAACACCAGAAACATTTTTCTACATGTAAAATAACATTAATTTTCCAGCATAAACACGAGATGGTCACTCTTACAATCTTTGCTGTTAATCTAGTTTAACATCACACTTGCTTTTTTCATTAACAGAAGAGTCTGTGACTTTTTCCACAGAAGATGACATTCCAAAATCACTCAATTTTAAATGTATTAAGGACATAATGACATAATGATAGCGAGTGAAATCCTATTTTAACCTCTTACACAAAGAGATTGAAGCATGAGTCTTCTGCAATAGGGACATCTTTTAAGTTAATCATGATTTCCAAATGCTTGACTTAAAGCTGAGAGCATTGTCTGCCTGTAAATTTTTTTATGAATCAGACCCACATCATACCTCCTGCTTCTGTTCTTTCTTATCAGGGAAGAGATAGAGTCCATGGAGGGAGATAATAACAATAGGCTCTTTAGAACATAAAAAGTTGGCTGATTCAGCAGTGTCTCCACATGCTGTAATTAAAAGGCAGGCAGACACACATTTTCAATAATATGAAGTAAAGTGTTTTATAATTGTTGGGTTTTTTCTACTTGAAATACACTTGTCTAACCAATAGTGCAATCCATCCCTTCCTACCATTATGTGTCATCAATGAATCTGAAAGTTTACTCTAACTTTGTTTTATACTTCCCCAAACATTTCTTAGAGACAAGTTTTAAAGTATGTGTTAGAACTTTGCAAAATGCTGAGTCTACACAGCCATTTTCAATAGCTTTACTAAAATTCAAAAAGGATGGACAAATCCATTTGAAATCAAGACTGAGAGTGTTCAACAATTACAGATGAGAACCATGCTATCATTGAGTACTACGCGGAGTATAGGCATCTATTTACACCTCTTTGCGTAGGTGGAGTGGTTTGTTCTCACATACCCTTGCAATGATACATTTACATACAGAGCCTACTCACAGTCCATACCAACTCCAAAGCATCTGGCACTATGTTGCTTTATATTTAATGTTAACACTTATGGTAAAGAAGGATATACCAGGAATACAGAATAATAGTGTAAAAGCTTTCAGTTTCTCTCCTTTTCTGTTTCACTCTCATCACATACATCTGTGCAACAGAACACTATATAAAATTTTAACTTTCATTTCTGTAGAATGTAATTAAGTCCTTTTTTCCTCTCTTGCTTTAGTTTTACTGATTTTGAGTAACCAAGTTGCTCTTTAGTCCTGAGAAGATGATATTACAGTGTGAAGTGGTTTTTCATTCACCAGTACCCGTACACATAAATTCATGTTTGGACTCAATCTAATATTTCATAAGCATACATGACATGACCTTTGCTGAAGCAGTTATGTTAACTAAATTAACTGAAGAATCCCTGGACTGCTGCTGATTCAGGAGATCTGAATTTTTAGACTTTTCAGCACAAGAAACAGTTTCTAGATTAAGATCAGGGCGTGAAATTAAATCATAAGAGAACAATCAGCACAAAAAGAAGCATATAGATTTAGTGATGGGGTTTTTTTACCTTCCAAGTATAAAATACATTTGTTTGAAATGAATGGTTGTTCTTTCAGCTCAAACATAAAACGTGTAGGATAACCATATATAGTCAAACATGGAAAAGATTGGAGAGTTACTCAAGGAGTTCAGTACCGGCATTCTTACCTATGCTGAAAGTGCATAGGTTTCAACAGTACTCTAACAGAGTCTACTAGTGTCTTAATATTTTATGGTAAATATTGTTTTACTAAGGAAATCATGAAGGTGCTTAAAGTCTTAGCAAGCATTATTCTTGCTATGAAATATTTTTTTCCTATAATCACTGTTGACTGAATAAAGACTTCAGTTGTGAAGGAGCCTGCAAGGAAGACAATTTTGCAGCTCATTCTGTTCCTAATTAGGGGGTAAGTCAGCTCCTCTGTATGATGGGTCCACTTAGAGATGTTCAAGTAGAGACTTTCAATGAAAAAGCCCCAGGCTGTGGAGCTGCAACAGGTAGATTAAGTGAATAGACCTCTGCTTGGTTTCTGGATCCTGCTTAGTTTAGAGTTGGCAGTAATTATTAAGGATCATCCTGGCAGGTCATACAAATAGCCTTGGGCTATATCTGTGGTGGGAATTTGTTATGTTTGCAGTCACCGGTAACCATCCCATGGAGCTTCAATACCAATAATCACCTCAGGCTTGATACAGTGCTGGAGCATGAACAAAGGTACCTCAGACTGGCTGCAAGCGGAAAGGGCAAATCACTTTTGTTTATAATGGGTCTGCATGAGTTTATGTGCCTACAGACACAGAGACAAAGGACAACCCCATTCCCATGCTACAAACAGGGACAGAGACCCAAACTATGTTGACATAGATTTACCTCTTGGTTCGCGGTTTTAATGGCATCTCTTCTGCATACTTCTGATGGAAATCAGGCTTGGTCCTAGTCTTAATGAATTCATTGGAAATGTTGCCACTAACAGTGATAGGTATAGTATGAGGCTTGTACCTCACAGACATCCCATTTCTTGAAATATTACCTAGAACATGAGTTTCAGAATGCTGCAATGCAATCCCTGGCGATCCCTGACATTCCAGAAATTATTTATGTGGAAAAAGCACTCCTGATCTGCTTTAGCTTAACCAGTGGTTAAAGGACTTCTCAGACTGTAGTTGAATGAAGTCTATAAATAATTATCCTTTCTTGCACTTGGAATTGAAAAGATGCCTTGGAAATATTGTGCATTTTGAAATTACATTTGTCTTCTTCCTGGTTTCTTTATGAAGAGCACAGAGAAACAGCTGAAGTTTTTACTGTGTTTTTAGACCACAAGTTTGACAGCTCTTGGACTTCTTTTATATACAGGGACAAGTTTCCTGATGGTCTCACAGAACAAACATTAGCTCCCAGAATTTAACACCTAAAGGCTCAACATACCCACTGACGTCCAAAGTACCACTGAAATAAAATAGATGTGAACAAGGACATCAAAAAGTGAGGAAGCAAGAAATTCTGAGTGCATCTGAAAGCAAAGCTCCCTTAAGAAGTCTTCTTCTAGCCCATGTGGCCAGGTGAGTGGAGTAAACATGTCTGTGTACTGATGACACAAAGAGTAACTTTTCTCAATTCATCTCCAGGGAAGGAGCATCTGGTGCATCATAGATTTGTGAGGAATTATGTTGGGAGTCACAGTACCATGTTTTTTAATCTTGTTTGGCTTAAAACTGTGTTTTGTAATCAGTGTAATAGAAAAACACTGCTGAGACGCATTATTATCTGTAGAGAAGAGAAACAATAGTACACATGGCTCTTTGATGCATTTCTACTGGAACTAGAAAAAGGCACTTTAACAGCTCAGAGAGCTGCATAAAAAAACTTCAGCTTAGCACTCACACTGTCCAGCTCTTAAACTTCTCATGAAGCATTGTTGAAGTCAGACAGAAGCAAACTCTGAACAATTTATAAGTGCGGTAAGGGATTCAGTATGCAATAAATCACAAGAAACATGAATCACATGGAGTGACTGCAGCCAGCAGAAGTGTCATGCACATGAGAAGAGAGAAGCATTTAGTAATGAAAATTAAATGTTTAATAGAAGATATTAAATGGATGAATGCATTTTTTAAGTAGAGTGGAAGTGAATCAGGGCAAATTATACATAAGACTTTATACTTTCCCTTTCTGAATCCTGGCATGTGAACACAGGCAGAACGATCATGGAGACCTTCTGTCTGTGGAACATAAACTAGGATTTATCACCCTAGATGAACTGCCACTGTAGAAGTGCCTGTTTCAACACTGTTAAAAGCCGAACATATTTGGCAATGGACTAAAGCATTAGGGGTTTTATAAAACTATTCTTTTGATCCAAACTTGTAGCATAAATAACACAGCAACAGCTGCAAAGAATTCTGAATTTCCACCACTAACTTGGTAGGCAGAGATTTTTTCTAAGTATACTTAAAACTTGCTAAGCTGATTCAACAAAACTTAAACACATCCATAAGACTAAATAAAAGCCAAATACATGGGTTTGAATCATAAAACCCTCTGGCAGGGATGGTTATCTAGTCCAAACCTCTCTGCCAGAGCAGTATCATCTTTCAAAACCTAGGTGGGTTTTGAGAATCTCCAAAGATTCCACAACCTCTCTGGGAAGCCTGTTCCAGTGCTGTCATCTTCGCAGTAAAGAAAGTTCTTCTCATGCTGAGATGGAACTTCCTACATTCTAGCTTACATCCGGTATTCCTCGCCCAATTACTGGGCACCATCAAAAAAGATTTTGTCTTAACACACACCCCTCAGGTATCTATAGATACTGCTAAGATTATTATTAATTAAGACATTGGTAAGATAATTTAGTGTATCTGCTCCTATGCATATTACACTAATAAATCCTTTAAAAAACAGTTTTGCAAGATTTCAAGTTACAGGATCAGCAGTAAGAATATACTGAATGGTTCCTTTCTCCTAACAGCCAAATTGCATGCCATCACAATTGCATGGAAAGAAAGAAAGTTCAATTTGGAGCTTTATATGTTAAGTTTTAAGGCAAAAAGAAGACCTAAAACTCTGTACTTGTGGCTACATAAGCCCTAAGAAATCAGATAGTCTGAGAAAAGGGCTAATAAGACTAATTTTGGAAAGCTGCTTCAGGCTGCATCAGAGAGAAAGATTCAGAAATTTAACTTAAGCAGAAAACCTATGACACTACTCTCTGAGAAATCAGACTGTGATCAGTTCAGTTGTGGCCTCACAAAGGATTGTTTTTTCCTTCTAGCAAAGAGAGTCTTCACTTTTCTTCAGCAGCTTAGTGTTCAATTACATAAGCAAAGCTCTTTTTCTCCTGAGAAAGAACCAAAACCCACATCATTCCTTACTAGAAAAGGACACTCACCACTCACCTGTAGACTGCAATTGTGTGAGTACACAGAAGGCAATTCCCTCCTCATCAGTTTGAAACTACAGTGAACCAGTATCCATTAAAGATAATCGAGTAAAGTTGCTTGCCAGTGTAAAGACATAAACTTAATTCTTATTCCAAGTATATGAAATAAAGTGTTCTTGGAGCAAGGAGTACAACTCAAACTGTGTCTGTTTTCTCAGGAATCCAGGCTATTGAGCACATGATTGGAGAAGCTAATGTCATTGCAGTCTTCCACCTTCTCTTTTTTTTTGTTAAGTTACTTATGATCCATTAAAACTTCAATAAACTGACCGTTTCAGACACTAAACTGCCCTTTCCTTCTTCCCCCTTTTCACAACCCAACAGTTTTGCTCATAACTCAAATCTTTTAAAGTAACATCAAATTACTTCATAAAGCATGAGGACTTGGGTGGAACGCCTGCAGGAGCTCTCTTGGCAGGGCTGAGTCTTCCCATGCCCAGTAATGAAGGTAGCCAGGTATTTTTTTATTTTATTTTATTTTTAGTATTTTGAAAACATACAGGAAATATAATTGCTACTAAGAAAAGTTTTTCCTACTCCTGGCAGCAGAGGTGAAAAAGCCATTTTTGGTTTGCAGAAATTCAAAGACTGTATACATAGACAAGAATGCTCAGTCTCAGTTAATAGATGGGAACTGTGAATCTAGGGAGATATATGAGGAGGAGTTTGATTTTCTTCTTTTCTGAGATTCAGGGAACAAAGTAATCAGCAAATGTTTGGTACATTTAAGACAATGCTAAAGAAGATGTCTTCTGTTTCCTTTGAGGTATCACAGCAACTTAATCCTTCTTAAAATTTGTCATCACACACATCTTATTCTAATTCTGGCTTATGCTATTTTACCCTGAATTTTCACTATGCAGTAAAGCAAATGTATTCACGTGTTGTATTACTATTTAGTAGCACATGCACCTTTACAGCCATACCCAGAGACACATGGTTAGAAAAGTATTTTACACGTACATATATATATACACATATACGCTGTTTCTGGTCCTGTCATGTGGGAACTTAGATAAGGGTGTCTAAAATCTAGATGTCAATGAACAAGTTCTATGTAACATACATTTTTGTCAGGAGGAAAGGCTATACATGGTGCACCACCTGTTCTTGCTGCCGTTACTAATAAGAGCTGAGGCATATGTTAAAGTAGATGGGTAAATCCACACAGAGAAGCCAGTATTATTCTTCAAATCATGTTGTTGACAGCCTGCACACTGAAACACACTATATTTTGATAGAAAAGTAAATGCAAGGAATATCTTAAACATGAGATAACACTTACCCATTGACTTCTCTGATTCTCAGCTGGGTATCAGAGAGGTCACCCTTCCATTTCCCATTCTTTCAAGGCAAATTCAGTGAGGCTATGCCAGTTTTCACCTGATTGTGTTTTGGCTTGCTGAGTATGAGTTTAATGGCTTCAGAAAACACTTCAGCCTTGGCAGCAATAGTAAATACTGTTTCATGTTAGTTATGTATAGCTCACACACTTAGCTCTAACTTACTGTAAATGAAGAATGAAGAGTGCCTTGTTGCTGAATAATTTATTACACATTAAATATGGCTCAAGGCAACAGCGTTTTCTGGTTTCACAAAGGCCTTATATATCACCTACTGTTATAATTATATAAAGGAAATACTGACAGTGTCAATTATGAACTATAGATTATTCATTCAGCAACAGTTCAGACATACATTGTGTGAGGGCAGTGAGCAGAGACAGGGATTTAAACTTTGTAATTCTATGTTAGGTACAGTATCTGTTTAAATACCGACTTGACGTGTAGCAGAGTTGCAGAACATGACACTTGCAGTTAACCCAACAAATGGGTATGGCTGAAACTACTGACTCATGTCCTCTTTAAAGATACCTTTTTTTGCTCTTTTCTTTGTTTCTGATTGTTACTTTATCCTTCTTTCATCCAAGTTGCTCAAACAATACCCCATTAAGGCTCACAACATCTCTATGAGGAAGACAAGAGATACCTTAAGGTATATGGGTCTCTAAAGTAGAGGTAATAACTCTTCAGAGAGGCAATGTATCTCGGAATTTGTCTTAAACAGCCTATTTCATTGATCTCCTGCAAGGTGCTGCATAACAGATCCTTGGTTAAGAAAAACACTCAGCACTTGTGTTTCAATTAGATGTGTAGATTTATTGGCACTACTCATTCTCAAAATGTCAGGTGATTAAAAGTTTCACTTCTATACTTTAAAGAACCAAATATTTCAGGAAATTGGAATGCAGAAATTATGAAATCTCAGTGAGACCTGAAAAAAATACCAGCTTGCATGGACAGGTTTCAGCTATCAACAGATTTTAAGGATACTTCACAATTTTGCAATTCATTCCATCAGAATTTGATAGGCATTATAAAATTTAAGAAGCACATTATTTCTGCTTGACAAGTAAGAAAGCATGCACAAACAAGTGATGTGATTTCCAAAGGCTGACACCAAACTAGCATGGTACAAATGAACACCCTGTAGCCTTTCTGGCCCCTACTTTTCATATTGGATTTCTCTTCCTCTCATATAATATTTTGAGGGACTAATATGTTACCTTTTCAATCTGGGCAAAATCAGCCATTGATTATAATGCTGGAAACACTATCCTGGAATTATTTTCTTTTTAAAAAGCCTTGGCACAGGGTACAAAGATATTTCAAACACTATAAATGCGTAGATTCAAGCATATTTTTCTCTTGAGTATTCAGGAGTGATTTTTTTTAAATGCATTTGTGTTTCTTTGATTTTTTAAACCAGATCTTTAACGGAAGGTTTTCAGAAAACCTGTACTTTTGGTAGGAAGTTTGCTAATTTTCCCAGAGCTTCAAAAAAACATTCCTAGCCAAATAGAACTATCAAATTTCCTATGTGTCATAATCTCTATGGAGAAGGTACATCACAACATTTCTGTATTTCAGAGGATGAAAAAATAAATGGTTTGGTAATTGATTACATTCTGATGTTTTAACACAAAACCTGCTTGTGCTGGGTTATATTCGCTGTCTGAATGCCAGATCAAATGTACTTTGTTCTATTTATGGCACATATATACCCTCAGTCATGTAGACTCGGAACTTCTCCCTTGCTACAACACTGTATGAAAGGAAAACAGGCTGAGAAAGCAATTCTAGCTGTTATAATGACAATAGGCTGGATTAAGTTTAACAAAATAAAAAGTGCACTACAGTCACTGTGAGGGGAGAGTGAGAACAGGCATTTTTGGCACCTGCAAAAAACTGCAAAACGAGCATGATTTAACTAAATGGCAGATTTAGGGAAGGGGCTTGATTGTTTCCATACAGCTTCTCTGCTCTTCCTTGTAGTTAGGCATTATGACTGAGTATTTAATTATATTGATCATGTTGGGTTTTGGTTTTATTTTTTTAATTCTGTAGAATCACTGCCTGATTTAGTGGGTGGTACTCAGTAAACAAGGCAGCTGTTCAATATTCCTTTTTATCCACTTTATTCACTGTGTGTGGTCTCATGCCTTATTTAGTTCACACAATTCCAAATCAGCCATGGGTCTGGAATTATTCACCAAATAGTATGTGATTAGGCAATTAAAGACTGTATCAAAACACACAAAAGGGTAGAATTACAATTGCATGCAGTGGAACTTAAGTTAGTTGAATTCCCTACATTTTGAGTGCTTGATTTTGGCACCTAACTTCTTTCATTAGTTTTGTTTTTATTTTTGTTAGCCTTCTGAGGAAAAGTCTGCAGTGGACATCTGTAAGCCTCTATGTGAATGGTTTGCTCTGTGCATCTAAAAAGCTTTAATTCTCAGCATACACCCAGAAAAGCCTCAGGATTTTCTCTGCTGGGTCATCACCTGATACAGCAATATCATTCTTTCCTACACCATACTCCTAACAGAGTTTCCTGTGAAACAACCTCTTCTTTGCTGGAAGAGTAAAAAAGGTTTATTGTAGCTCCTACCTAATATAGCACTGTGCCTTACACAAGGAAACCCACAAGCACCTGGACAGAGATGATGCATCCCATTCAACAACTCCTCACCAGATGGTTGAGCATCTCAGGTATGATGGCATCCCTGATCACGAACTATGCACTCTGCTTGTGGGTTTCCAGAGACATCTTCTCCTACCTGCTCAACAAACAAAAGGTATAAACTGACACTCTATAATATCAGAGATAAAAGTCCTATCCTATCACCTACTTCATTTCCCCCCTGGTTTTCACACGTTTCCGCCTTATTCCTGTGTATAAGGCATCTGTTAGCAAGGCTGTTTTTCCATGAGGCTTTTTTTACCCTCTTTATTTAATCCATGTCTAATTATACCCAAGTATGCCTAATTATATCCCCTAATAGCAAGCTAAATCATTTCCAACCCTTCTTGGCTTTTACCCTGTGCAAATATTTAAAACTAGGGCCAGAATCTCTTGTCGTTTCCACCAGGCTATGTCAGAGAGCAAAATTTAGCTTAGACCAATGGAGCTGCAGACTCACAGTAGCTGCAATGTAGTGTGAGAAGAGAGCAGTGTCTCATACTCCTGGATAATCCTAGGATAAAATCACCTTGGTAAATTTGGCTTACATTCAATTTGGCAATTTTCCATTACCCAAATTTCTGAGGCTTTGTGGGGTCTGTGAGAGAGGAGGTGAAAAGGAGGGGGAGGATTTACTCATCAGATGGTAAACTGATTATTTTGAATTTCAAGTGCAGAAAGGAAAGTGGTAAATGGAAGCACAGGCACACATATAAAGGCACTGGACCATGGGCACTACAAAGGTCTCTTGAAAAAGTATTGTCACATATATTGTGTAGATTGTTAAATCACAATCACCCTTATAGTAGAGTATAGCTAGAAATGCCACCCTTGTTCTTGCTTTACATGAACTGGTACAAGACATAGATGAACAGTCATCTAACTTGTGTGAAGCAGCCTGTGTGCTGGCTGCTACTCACATTCATTTTCCTCTTTATGTTGGCTGTCTTCCTAAACATATTACAAAAACAGTGTCCTCCACTTACCACCACTCTCTCCTCTCCCTCCTGTTCCATCTTGAGCTATGAGGAAACCAAGGCAGCTGGATTTTCTGCTGCTTTATGTATTTAGCAACTATGTAAATTCATTCCAAACGCATCGATGTGAGACCATACCTTATTTGTCACCTGGACCTGTGTCCACAGAGGGAAAACAAATAATCTCACTGATTACTATCCAGCACCAGATATCCCATACCAACATTGAAAAGTTAAACTAATACTAAAGGAAACTTTCTGTTGAATAGGAACTGAAGTCTATTTTGAAGTAAACACAGCAGATCACTTGGATTCTTGCTTCCTAGTCCTGTCGGGGAATGTTATCCCATAAATTTAATAAGAAATTACATCTTCAGAATAGTATGCTAGCAAAAAAATCTGTAAAAATAATTTTAGTCAATAATCACAGATTCCCATACATACCATAGCAGTTTCTTTGGAAGTTTCATAAAGATTTGTCTTAAAGCATGAACGCAGCAGACTTACTGAGCCATACAGTATGAAAATGCATGAAAAATAGAGCTTTCAGCTTTTTCCTTTGACACAAACCGAAATGTCCAAAGGTATACAGGTAAATTAACCCATATGTAAGCTTAAATTGTTTTTTCAAACACAGCTTTTCAGGAATTGTGGCCTTTGTATCTTTGCTCTTTAAATACTTCTATAAAAAAGATTTTTAGGAGGAATATCAAACCCTACAGGTTGGGTCTGCCAAAGCAAGTTAATGGGTGCATCCCATTCCCCAATGTTTCCTTTCTAGTCAACTCTTAAGAGGAAGGCCCTTAATAAACACAAAGGTGTCATATTCAACTGAACAAGTCCAGAAATGCAAATGCAAGAAACAGGGCAAAATATTGCAGTACATTTACTCTGATCCTCTGTTCTTAGCATAGATCTATAACTGGTGTGACTCAGTAGTACCATTCCTATTATCTTAATTTGATAGATTGACAAAATGACCTCCAGAGGATTACACTGTGGATTACACTGATCAGAAGGATGGACAATCAATGGCTCTGAACCACTAACACAGTCAAAACTCACTGAGGCTTTCTCTCTCACATGCATTTTGAATGAGGGATGAAAAAGACTGAGGAACTAAATTACTACTATTAATACTACTATTATAATAATGTTTTTAATAAATATATGTATCTGTTTTCTTGGATTACTGTAGACTTGGAATGACTATTTTCCACAGAAAATTCCAAAAACATGTTCTTTTTTTTCAAATTAGCAGTTTAAAACTCCCTGTGTTCCAGAGGAATGAAGTTGAAGAACTGACACTAGCAAACACTGTTTCTGGAAAAGTCTTTCTTCCTCATCCATCTATTGCACATTTCTAAAAACAGCTCACCTTTGAAAATACAGCAGCCCAATGTATTCAGTTTGCATGGCAAACTTTTGGTAGTGAGGGAGCTATGGGAGCAGCTTCTACAAGAAGCTACTAAGAACTTCCCCAATGACCAATACAGCCAATGCCAGCTGGCTCTAGTAGAAAGGAAGACCAATGCTGGAGAAGTTTGTGTAGGACTGTGTCCTGTGGAATGGATTCCATGCTGGAGCAGGAATGTGAGGAAGAAGGAGCAGCAGAGATGTGTAATGAACTGACCATCTCCCTGTGCCACTCATAAGGGGAGGAGGTAGAGAGTTCAGGATTGAAGTTGTGCCCTGGAAGAAAGGAGAGGTTGAGTGAATGTGTTTTTAAGGCTTGGTTTTATTTTTCATTACCATACTGTGACTCCTGATTACTAATGAGTTCTCTTGAGTCATGTCTGCTTTGCCTGTGACAGTAACTAGTGAGTGATCTGCTTGTTCTAACATCAATCCACAAACCTTTCATTATGCAATCTTTATCCTGTCCAGCTGAGGGGAGGAGTGACAGAGTGACTTTAGTAGATATCTGGCATCCAGGGAAAGTCAACCCACCACAGCTAAACAAGTGAATATATAGAAATATACAACTATAGCATCTTAATATTATGGAATTAGCCACATAAGGAGAAAAAAATCTGCTAAGTTTCTTAAAATCACTTGCACTCACTTTGAGACTACAAAACCTACTACATTCCCACCCATTTTTGTCTTTTTGTTGTGGCACCATAACTCAAAATCCAGGATAGGTGCCACGCTGCCAGTTCTCACTTGGTTAGATGTCTTCTATATTAACCTCACCTCTGATTTTCAGTTGTCAGGATTTGTTTCGGAACACTTGTTATCTGTTTGCATTTGTGTTTCTCCAAGCATATTGAACTCTTATGTGGCATCATGGAATCTAGGGATTTTTCTAGAATTCCACAATTCTCTTTCACTAGTTAATATTCAACCAACATACACTTTTCTAGCAAGAAATCTCTAACAATTCTTTGTTTGAAGGTCTGATAATGGTTCTACAGTAATGCCAAGTTCTGCAAAGGCTAAAACAGATGCTTCAGTCTTTGAGTGAAACTGCAGGTCTGCCAACTAAATTAGTGACAACTAATGAACTCCTAATATAATCAGTGTTTATACATGGATTGTAATAAATCTTTCAACAACAGAATACTGTTGTAAAACTTTGGACCCTGAATTAACTTTGCACTATTTTATCTTTTAAAAAACTTCTTTTATCCATCCTGCTCATAATTTTTATGGTTGGCATGGTAACTGCCTAAAAATGTGCTAGATGCATTACAGCTCTAAGCTTTTCTTGTCGTCTATGATGCTTAATCAAAAAGTTTGCAATACATCCCAGTACTGTAAGTGGTAAAACTAAAAATATTGCTGTCTTCAGAGCATAAACAACTGCAACACGCTCTCCAAAAGAGTTTGTGCTTACAATGAAAGGGAAAAACACCAGCACTTATATCCATTTCTGCACTTCAGAAGAATGCAGCAATCCTAGAAGCTTGAATGTCAGTTATAAAGAAAATTCTTCCTTTACAGAACTACATACTTTTAAGACTGGGGTAAGTATGTATGTTGGAAGAGTTTGGTCTCTTTAATATGTCATAAAGATGCTATTTAAGGTTGTGACATTGCAAAGGCATACAGATGGGGGGATTTGCACAAAAGTGGATAGCAGCACTGAAATCATAGTAATGACATCAAACAGTGGTATGTTCAGCTGGATACAGTATTTGTGTCCAGCCCTTATAAATCATACAGGTGGGCAAACATTTTCTTCACAAGTTACTGTTGTTGTGTTAGAAGATACAGATGCAGACTTAAAAAGAGATGAGGACTGTGAAGCCACCACAGCCCTTGATGCAGAAACATGTACTGCCAGTGAAGGATTTATCTGCATATAGCTATCTTCCAAGATAAATCTGTACCTGTCTAAAGGATGTCACTGTAACTAGGGCTATCTTAAGAACAAATGTTATGAACATGGAGAATTCCTTGAAAGAGATTCCTTCTTTTAACGAGATGCCTAAATTGATTCTTGTCTTTGCTGCAATACTCAGGGCAAATGCCTCCTCATAAGGGCAAATATCAGCCATCACATGGCTTTTTATGCCAGTAATGTGGGTCAGAATTTTACCTATGAGGAATACATTCCTTTTTTTCTTTTAGTATGGCTCTGTAAAACCAAGTATCACCCCATAGTTTCTTTCTAGATGATTATGATCTAGAAAGAAGAAGGTCTAGAAAGACCCTAGAAAGATCTAGGGTCCATATTTATACACCCTTAGCCTTAGGCCAG
This sequence comes from Upupa epops, assembly GCA_013397515.1. NCBI lineage: Eukaryota > Metazoa > Chordata > Aves > Bucerotiformes > Upupidae > Upupa > Upupa epops. The sequence continues at coordinate 51,949 of VZRI01011542.1, forward strand.
TGATAAGTCTTATTACTTAAGCAAACATGCACCTGGCTTCTAGGGTTATGGTCTAGCTGTGCATTCCCTACTATGGCAAAAGCGATACAGCTACTTTGCAAGGTATGATATCCCTCCTATGATGCTGGTCTTTCTGTTCTCAATTTCTGAAGATATTCAAACAGGAGTATTGTGTCTACATATGTAAGAGGCAGGCCTAGCAGTGCATTGGTGGCAGTGGTAATGGCAGTGGCAGTGGCACCAACAGGTGCCAACTCTTAAATTATTGTTTAGATCTAGTGGAAAATCCTATGCTGTAAAGCGTTACAGCCTTCATATCTGGCAGTTTCAAGGTGCTCAGAGCTTCTGTGGATATTTCTCAGTAAGGTGTCACATATAACTTGCAAACTTTGTTTTGAAAGATCAGGCATTATCACTTACTGATGTACTCTAATGAGAATAAGAAAGGCTTTTTGACTGTCATGTGCAGCTCTAACAAAGATCTGTGTAAGCCTGTAAATATTTTTTCTTTGTTCAAGGTCAATTTGATTGCAATTTTTTTGGTCTCAACATTTTGAATGTAGTTACAGTTTCCTTCTCTGTTCATCAACAACTTCTTGCAATACCTTTGATAAGATGGGTAGAAAGTGGCCTACTCCAGAAGAGTAAATAAATTACATCTTCAACAAGCTGTTGTATCAACACATACAGAGGAGTGATGTTCTGGTAGAATATAAACCCGGGAGCACTCAAAACCTCCAGTGTGTTTAATATGCTTACTTTTGTTAAGGTAACACTGGGCACTTGTTGGCAAGAGGCACCTTAATTCAAACATGTAAGACAGTACTGGTGTGAATAGCCTGTTTTACAGCATTGTAGGAATAGGCTTTTAAACAGCACATTTAGATATGTTTTTAATCTGTGTTTCTTTTAGGAACAACTTTAAGGTGTTACTAAGAATTACATCTTCACAAGAAGATATCATTCTGCTCTTTAATATATTTATGAAGCTGCTGGAAAAGAATATTATCTAGTATTTCATTACACATTTTTTTATAAGTAATAGAGAACACCATAAGCATGGTGCACTTTCATCCTATCTGCCTTACTTCATAAAATGGTTTTGGACCTCCTGGAAAATTTCAGATAAAAGTTAACACATCACTAAAAGTAACATAACTATCAGCTGTACAGTCACTTGTGTGGCTGCACTGAGCTGTAGCAAGGGCTGAGCTGGTCCTATGATTTTAGTGAAACTCAATTAAGGATTTTACCTCCATCTTCTGTTTATTGACAAAAAATATTCCATAATTATTTTTTTTTTTATTTTGTAAGATGTTGATTTTAAGTCCATCGTGACTGTCTACAGCTTTGCCTATGAAACGTTTCTGTCCCATGAGTGTGATGGACATTGTTTCAGAGAGTTGGGGCTCCCCTGCAATTGCATGTGCTAGAAAAACCCAAAAGTTTTCAATACTCAGGTATGATATCACCCAGCCTTCAAAGGACATAGGCATCACTCCTGCTTTGAGATCTATACAGGTGAAAGATGTACTTGCTGTTTACAGGCTTGCAATTAACAGTTCTGTGATCACCATGGCTTGTAACATCAGTCAGTGGAAATTATAAAAAGGCACTTAACACATCCTTTACAAGTAGGTCTTCTAAAATCCAAGAGAATGTGTATGGAGATATTTTCATGGTGGTTCCCTTCTATTAGGAGAAGCACCATTTCAGTCTGAAGAGAACCAGGGGACAGATGTGAGATGTTTTTTTCCAGATCTTGTCCAATTCACTTCAGAACCCTGAGTATACAGTGAGGTTTTTCTCACAGTAATTACTTATCAAATTTTACCAGGAAACTATTAAAATTATTTCAAGTCAGTATTAGTAATATTAATGTAACAGAAAATTCAGGAAAAACCTAGAACTGGCAACTTAGACTTTATAATGGTTTTACATATTTTACCATTCCTTGCTCTGTGCATCTACTATTTCATGAAAATGAGACAGGCTTTGCAGCTGAATTACTTTTCAAGTAGAGGAAGTTCCCAGTACTTGCTCGTCTAACACAGAGCTTGGATTCAAGGTGGTGGCATCTCCAACTCAGAAGAAACAACATGGTAGCTCCAGGATAAGAAGAAAAGCACTGAGACTCTAAGTGACCAACCCAGTCTGGAATAATGGCAGTCTTAGGTGATACTGCTTTAAACTTGTTTCTATTTTCCATTTTAGATATAATTATATGTATGTAATATGTATGATACTTTGCCAAGGAGATTTCAAGGCTATTTTAACTGCTTAATTTGCAAATCTTCTGTGGCAATACTTAGTATAACTTATTTGGCTTCTCCAATAGTTAAGGCTTTTAGGAGCATGACTTTGAGTTAAATGCTAGGTGTGCTGTGTAAGCCAGGAAAGTTCCTTCAATGGATCTGATTCCTGCAAGACAATCCAGGATACAAACAGCTCCAGACCCTGCAGACATATAATCAACTGTACCCTTAACAACATCAGAATGAAGTTACATATGTAAGCAAAATATGTGTATATGGGCCAGCGTAACTGAAGGATGTTTGCCAGATCTTAATTGAGCAATAGGACAGGGTGTAGACTCTGATCCCATGCTTTGGTATGTTGCTAGGCAAAGGGCAGTAGCTCTGCACTATCACTCAACAAGGTGTGCTGTCATAACTCTGTACTATGTGCTGGGATTATTATAGAGAGCTATTTTCAGTGTACAGAAGACATCTGATTTATGTATATTTTATTCTGCTGACACACAGAGGAAAAAGTTGCTTGGTAAATGTCACGTTATAGTAAGTGCACAGTCTATTTTTAGCTAGATGATAATAATGTGAAAGCTGGTAATGTTTAAAGGACACGATAGGTGTGCACGGAAGACCTAATAAAACCAAGGACTTCTACCTACAGTGTGTCCTGGGCATGCAGAATCCTACCTACAGAGGACACTGAGGTGAGTTCAGAGCCTTGCTACCTCAGACACTGAAGGTGTACCTATGGCAAAAAATTCCCAATATCTTTTGTGAGGAAAACCAGGAGAGGTAAAAAGATAACACTGAACCTTGGAAAACAATTTAACATAGGAAGTAGCATAAAATTGTTCTCAGCTTCACAGTTATCCTGTTTGTTTTGCTAATCCTCACAAAGATTAATACAGGAATGATGAGACAACAGAAGACTGTAAGCACAGAAAGCAGCTATTGCCTAAAGCATCTGGATATGACTATGTAAACATAATGTAATAAGAAAGCTGTGAGATTAAACTTTCACAATCTCTTTTATTCCCTTTAAAACAAAACAAAACAAAACAAGCCTCTCACAATATTCACCTTATTTCCAAAGTATCCTGTGATTTGCTAAAACATTGCCATTTTCAGTGCAAGTTCCTTGCTACTATTGATGAATTGGAATTAGATTTTATCTTTTACTCAAAATTTTCTTAGTATGTAATTTGAGAGTGAGAGATAATTATAATCTGACAGGGATGTTTTGTATCTATATGTACTATTTTCTCCTACCTCCTGTACCTACCAATATTTTGGACATTTACTACATGGTATGGTTTCTTTTTCTTGGTTACTGAAACAGTGATCTCTTCTTTAAGAGCAAGACGTTGAACATCATTCTCAGCGAGCCAGGCTAGTTACCCTTGATGACAACTGAACTTCTCACTGAAATTCCCAAGAAGTAAACCTTTTAAGATTAGTTTTCTATGATATATAAATGTTAGTAATATTAATATTACTTCTAATAGTTTTCAGATTTTCTTCCCTTAGTAATTCCATTTTCTATAGAGTGCTAGTTCTACAGATTAATTTCTTTAAACCCTTTTGCTCCAAGTAAGGTCTCCAGTTTTATTAACAAATTCCCTTAAACCTGCATTTTGTATAAAATGTATGCTAAAAAAAATTCTGATGTCTTTCTTGTTCTCTCTCTCTTTAGCAATGATTACATAGCTTGCTTACTACATAAGGCTCCTGGTGACAGTCTGTGATACTACTATCTAGCAACAGAGAGACACCTGATAATGTCTATGTTTGATTCTTTTCTCCAATTCAGTGAAACGGAGGAAATAGGAAGAGTTTTTTATCTGCTAAAGCTAACCCACAAAACCCAACATTCTGAAGTCTGAACAAAGGAAGTCAACTGGAACCCTCACCCATTTTCACCTTGTGGTACATAGCCACTGGAGCTAGGGTATATCAGGCATGTGTGTGCAAGTCAGCAAGCCTCACATCTTTAAAGCTTTACTTCAGACAAGTACTTAGCCATAGAAATGGTGCTACTTGTTATGGTTTCTATAGCAATGTACTGTTCTGGATGCTAATGTTCAGGAATGGGGACCCTGCATTCAGTCTGAATGCAAAACCAAAGTTTCCATAGGTCAGGACACTGCTATGCTGAGGTCATACACAGCATTGGCTCATCCTCATCCTTCTCTTGAAGCCCAACCACAATGAAAGCACAAATCAAGAGATATTAAGAAAGATGCAGAGGAAAACAAACAGCTCAGTAACATGAGCACTTCACTATGCCTTTTTACATCCATCTAAAAATGTAGAATGCCTGGGGAATCCAGAAAGGAGAAGGAGCAGGACTGGTTCAGAGGGCTTTAAACTAGACTGGAAGGCGGGTGGCGTTGTTGCTGGGTGTGCACCAGCAGAACAGTATGCCCCAGTATTGATGAAGATAGTGGTACATGGGACAATAATAGCTCAGAGCCCACTAATAGATTAGTAACTGCAGAAGTGGCCGGGGAAACAAGAGTTGAAGGGGGAAGGGTATAAAACCTGGCTTACCAGTGATAAGCCTGGGGTAAAATTTCTACAGGTACATCAACAATAAATAGAATACTGAGGGAGAATCTCTATCCTTTATTGGGGAGGGGGGGAACATTGCAACCAGTGATGAGAAAAAGGCTGAGCTACTTAATGCTGTCTTTGCCTCTGTCTTTAACGAACAGACCAATTGTTCCCAGGATGTTCAGCCTCCTGAGCTTGAAGATAAGGATAGTGAACAGTACAAATCCCCCATAATCCAGACAGAAGTAGTTAATGATCTGCTTCTGCACCTAGACACATGAGTCTATGGGGCTTGATGGCATTCACCCAAGAGTACTCAGGGAGCTGGCAGGAGAGCTCACTGAGCCTCTCTCCATCATTTTTCGACAATCGTAGTCAACAGGGGAGGTACGGGATGACTAGAAGGTGGCTGATCTGATGCCTATCTACAAGAAGGGCTGGAAAGAAGATCCAAGGAACTACAAGACTCTCAGCCTGACTTCGGTACCAGGAAAGATCATGGAGAGAATCACCTTGAGTGAGCTCTCACGGCAATTGCAGGGCAGCCAAGGGATCAGGGTCAGACAGCATGGGTTTATGAAAGGCAGATCTCTTTCTATGACCATGGGCAAGGCTGTGGATGTTGTCTACTTAGACTTTGGGAAGGCTTTTGACACAGTCTCCCACAACATTCTCCTGGCGAAGCTGGCGAGTCACGGTATCGATAAATGTACCCTTCACTGGGTTAAGAACTGGCTGACTGGCCGTTCCCAGAGAGCTGTGATCAGTGGGGTGAAATCCAGCTGGTGGCCGGTCACAAGCGGTGTCCCTGAGGGCTCAGTGTTGGGGCCAGTCTTGTTTAATGTCTTTATTGATGACCTGGTCATGGGGACTGAGAGCACCCTCAGACCACACTAAATTGCGTGGGCGCCCTGCTAGGCTTTGTCCCACCAAGTGGCGATACTTAACCTGTTGTTCCATCACTGAAAAGAAAAGAAAAGGGGAGGGTGATACAAGCTGTTCTTTTCTCTTTGCCCCAGGACAATGGTGCTTTGTGACAGGATGTAGTGGCGGGACGTGGAGGGGATTATTTTGCATTTTTCCATCGATCTAGCTGATCGATTTAGGCTTTTTATTGGTGTATGGTTGGACCAGGGGATCTAGTAGGTCCTTTCCAGCCACGTTTATTATGAGTGGCACTTCTACGATATCCCCTGTAATGCACAGAAAATCCTGCTCAGCCTCAGTAACTCTTGGGAAATTAGGATCACTCCAGAGGCCTCTTCAATGAGCTTAGGTTTCATACCTACAAAGAATATGCAGAAAGATAGTATTTTTGTAGAAAGATATTAATGATTTAGCCAGATATGTTGCTTATTGTTTGGAGCCACTAAAACCATTTATCTGGTGGTAGGACAAAAGAATCTCTTTCTTGTCCTCTAGGTTTCAGGGTATAAGCTCTGGGCTGAAAGAGCCAAATGACACATGTGAGGCAAAACACAGAATCTGATGCCTTTTTTGGTTGTGGGGATTTTTTTCTCCAAAACAGCATTTTAACTGAAATTTTCCAAAAGGAAACACAGACTGAAGTTGAGACACATGGCTGGCAGTTCAGTTGATCAGTCTGATAACAACAAAATACAACGTTCATCTTGACTAACACAGTTAGTCAACCTTAACAACAGTCAACTCACTTTGCTTATAATTGTATTAAGGAACTACTGAGTTCCAGAGTATTACAGTTTTGCCCGTAACACTATGCTATAATACATGATTACAGAGATCAAGATGGGCAGCTGTTTCACAGAATTTGGTTTCGTTTTTTGGTTCTTTTTGTGGGTTTTTTTCATTTAGAAAAGTCACCAAAAATGCTAAAAATGAACATTCATTCATTATATAAAGCAGCAGCTGAGCAGTAGGTGGAGGAATAGTTGTTTGTTCCTCCTCTTAAGCAACCACACATACCATTTAATTTTCTTAATTCATTCTATTTTGATTGAAAAAAGTGATCCCTGATGACACAGAGCTTTGACTGGTATATCTTCTTAGCATTTTTTCCTGGTTAATCTCTGAAAGCTAATGTACATCATTCCAATTGCCCACAGCATCAGCTTTATACTCTTGAAAGAACTTGCTCTTTATTTAGTTTTCCTTTAATGTTTTGAGGTCTTACCAGAAATGCTAATCTTCTTAATATGGTGGTGGGTGCCATAAAATTCGCCAAAAATAAAGCTTGTGTGTAACCAAGTATCCCATTTTCAGGACCACCCAAGAGGTCCGGGTTTGTCACAGATATAGTACACGATTTCTAGAAGGAGAAAGATAATTTGGAGTGTTGATTAGTCAGGTTAGAAAAAAAGTTATGAAGATCCTTCTACCTAAATAACACCGTAATTCTGAAGCAAATATATTCAGGTATATTTGTGTGCTACGGCCAGTACATTTACCAGGGTTGTACATCATTCTGTTGCTGAGTCTCACCCCATGAACTGAGGAACTTCCCTCAGTAATTTATGACAGGCCTTTGCCCAAACTCTCTCTGCATGCTAGCACTGTATTCCTTGTGAGATAGAAACTCCACAGGAGCTGTGAGCTGTAAACCTTTCCCCTGACTGCAAGCTCAAATTTGGATTACTGCAATAGTTTTCTTGGGCTGAGCCACTGAGTTGCAACGCTGTTAACCTGCGAGAGAATGGGGAGAGCAGAGCATTCTCCAGGTGCTGGTCCATGGACAGATGGTCTGTCCTGCAGTAAGAGGCCAAAAATCAGGTGTGAGCATCAATGTTACTGTTTATTACTCTCTTGAGAAAAGTGAAAGCCCAGAACTGGGTTGTCTGGAAAATCTCAACCATTCTGATAGCTTCAGCACAGGCTGGGATTTGCCACTGTAGCACCTATTGAAAACAACAGTGCTTTGCATCACAAAAGCAGGATGAGACATAGTGATATTTGAGCTAAGTCACTGCTGCTTCCCAGCACAGTTCAAGGTGACTAGTCCCAGAGCTGCTGGCATCCCAATTTAGGAAAAATAACTTCTTTCACTGTCTCATACAGCAGTGATTATAATCTGCCAGATCAATCTTTCCTTTCCTGCAGATGAAATCTCTGTGACTGACAGATGATCATATTTGGAGACTCCACAGCTCTGCAATTGGCTTATTCTGGAAATCTGCCAGTGTCACAGCCTGGCAAAGTAGAGGGATCAGGATTACACTTGGCTACTCAGTCAGTCTTGTCAACAATTGCATCACCACTGCACGATGTCACAAGCTTTCATGTTTAAGGGACAGCTCTTCACTTTAGTCTTAGGGTCATTTCCATTAATTTTAAATACCTAAAACTTGGAAAAATTATGCATGTCTCAAGTCCATTACACTTTGAAAACATACTATTTTCCTGTTCCATCTTCCTTTGTCTATCCTAGCTGAGGAAGCCAGGAAAATAAATAATATGAAATGCCTGTAAGTAGCAAACTGGAGACCCACATCAAAAGATTAGATGACAACAGTTATTCATTCATGCCTTGTGAGACAGAAATAAAATGACTTTCTGTTCATTTCCTCCTCACACCTCCAGCTTTCTCTAAGGTTAATAGAATGGATTCCTGTAGTACACAAGCTATTTTAAGATCTTGAACAACTTACAGATCTAACATCTTTTCCATGTATATGGATAACCTCAGCAGCTGCAGATTCATATATATGTGAAAATTAAAATAGAGGCAAGAAAAGAAATAGAAGAATAAAACTTTAAATCTCAAAATTATTCTAGGAACAAAGCACAGATATGAGACACAGGCTTTTCCTATTTTAAAAAGATAAAGAGGATTCTCTAGTCCAAGGTGGATTTTCTGGTGTCAAAAACTGATTATACACTCATCAATATTTTATAAGTTACTGAAAACTGAAAAAGTAGAGATTTTCGTTGACCACAGACAATGCTGTGTCACTGTGTGTCACAGGTGTTGCTAAAGTGGTGCCAAGGATGCATGAAATTTATTTCAGCTTCAGAAATTAATGTATCCCCTTTTACATCTGAAACAACCACAGTTCTCCTGGAGTTACTCAAGTGCTTTCTCATAGAATGGCTCAGATTGGAAGAGGCATTAGAGATCATTTAGTTACAACCTTCCTGCTAAGGGCAGCCACACCTCTCAACTAGACTTGGTTGCTCAAAGCCTCAATCAATATGGCCCTGAACACCTCTTAGGAGAGGGCATCCACAGCCAATCCAGGCAATCTATTCCAGAGCCTCACCACCCTAGTACTGAAGAACTTCTTCCTCCAATCTCATCTAAACCTACTGTCCTTCACTTTAAAACCATTTCCCCTTATCCTATTGCTAAATACTCTTATGAAAAGTCCCTCTCAACCTTTTCAATACTTTTCAAGTATTGAAAGACAGCTATAAGTTTGCCCCAGTCTTCTCTAAGCTAAACAATCCAGCTCCCTCAGCCTATTCTCATAGGAGAATCATATGGATCATCTTTGTGCCCTTCTCTGGACTCTTTCCAACTATGTCCTTCTTATGCTGGGGACATCAGAACTAAACACACTATTTGAGGTAGGGGTCTCACAAGAGCAGAGTAAAGGGGGAGAATCACCTCTCTTTCTCTGCTGACCACATTTCTCTTGATGCATCCTAGGGTACGGTTGCCCTTCTGGGCTGCATGCATGCACTGCCAACTCATGACGAGCTTCTCGTCAATCATCATTTTTCAATAGAGATCTGAGACACAAACTGGGAAAGCTCAAAGATATTTTGTGATAAAGTAGGCACAAGACATGAGAAGGCATAACATATACTCCACACTGTACAGTGGAACAGCCATGTTTAAGGTAGGGAAGAGATCTGAGACCAAACTTCCTGCGAGTTGTTTCCAGTGAACTAAAAAGCTATAGGCAAAGTCATTATTTATGAAGAGGTATTTGGGCTTCTCTGTTTGGTGGTCATAACACACTTTCAGCACTTAGAAATATTCCACTTATGACAGTATCTGAATGAAATGTTGTTACTGACATAACAATTAGCTCCTCAAGTTATGACTTAATGTTGAGAAAACTGTGGGCTAAGTGAGTGAGATAACTTCAGTATCTTCAAAGGATGTGGTTAGAACAGTTTGTAGGGGTGGGAAGAGAGTTTTCCTTTGCAGTTGGTAGAGCACCAACAACAGAATGGCTTTTCAATTGCTTCTGTATTGCAGCTCAGGGCTTTTAGCCCCTGTCTGCTCACCCACACACGATCTGGTTAAGTCACTTAAAAAGCATATAGCAAACTCTCAGCTCAAGAAGTTCTTTCAAAGCAAGCTTCAGTCACCCAGGGAGCCAGCAATGTGTAAAGGCTGCTTTTCCTATCCCTGAAATAGAGTAACACATTGGCTCTGCTGCACTGGGACCACCCTATGCCCATGAAGGGGAAATAAGATTTGCTTTTCATTAATTCTGTTACTATAAAAAATGCCTGTAGGATATTCTGTAGCTAAAGCACTGAATCATTTCTGAAACTTCCTAGACAAATATTTGTTTTATATGGCAATGGTATTAGTAATGTGCAAGTTTTATGCACTGCCATTTCCTCCCACACCCATTGAAAACTAACAAGAGCCAGCCTGTCAAAATAAGTGTGTGAATTATAGATCAGCTATAACATGCTTCAAATATCCAGTGTTCCAGCCTAGGTGATATCATATAACTATGCTTTCCCTGTGCTTGCGAAATTGCATATTCTACAATTCACAGAAAAAGAACCCAGAAACCAAAGTCTGAACTTCTCCCATCTCTTTGAAGATACTTATATCAGGAGAGTTTTCCCCTGTGGTTGACGGAAGTAGACATCAAACTTTCTTTTAGCTCAACCAGGGTTTTAACTTGTCTTTAAGGAGGGTTGCTAATGCTACTGATGGAGCCCAAAGTGACTGATTTCAGCTCAGGCACTTCAGATATACTTTATTTTCAAGAATAAAAGGAGCAAAGGTCTTCTCTGAAGCTCCAAAATGTTGGGAGAAGGCAGAACTCTCTCTTCCCAGCCAAGTCCCTTTTCATGGACTGCATTCATATGTTGCCTTGGAGGCTGGCTCTGGCATTATTTTGTGCTGCCAACTGCTCCAGTACTGAACGCCTAGTATATATATTGACCTGTAGGCTATATTCAAAACATGAGGAAATGGGAGCAAGTAATGTGTCTGCATTGTTTGCTCGTGTGGGGTAATAAAAATTAAAGGTGACTCTGAGGAGCTGAAGACAGGTCTCATGGTACAGCATGACTTGTTAATAAAATGGCAGAGGAAATACAATATTGATAAATACAAAGTTCACAAGGGGGTAAAAATAACCTTAACTGCATCGACCCAGCAATGGGCTCTGATCTTGTCTTAATCTCTGAAGGGACACAGAAATCTTGGAGTCATTAATACAGCCATAGTCAAACTGTCACATTCAGCACAATGATTAATAGTGGTCAGCAAAGCAAATCAGTATCAACAGCTACTAGAAAGAAACACAGAACAAACCAGAAGTCAACAGTGTGTCACTATAAATCCATACTGCTGCTGTATTCTGAGTATTGAATGGGATTCTGGTTTCCCATCTGCAGATGCAGAAAAGGAACAGTGAAACGAGATCTGTTCTAAAAGAAATTATTAAATAGACTGGGATTCTTCAGCTGGGAAAAGAAGATGGGATATAATACCCGGTCTATAAAATCATGAATGGCAGGAAGAAAGCAAGTACAAAATTACTGTTTGCTGTCTCCTCTAACACAGTAATGAGTGGGTATCAAATGAAGTTAGGAGGCTTGAATGACACAAGTTCAAACAAAGAGTTACTTTTTCATATATACAATTAAGTTATGGAATGCCTGGCCACCGGATGCTGTGGTTGCTAAGAGCACATGTGGGCTCAAAAGCAAATCAGAAGAATTCACTGAAGAAAAACTCGCTGATGGATATCAAATAGAAAGGCACTGCTGCTGGTTCAGCAAGCAAATGCACTGCAAATCACAGGGAGAGGGACCTGAGAGACTGCTGTGGAGTGTGTAATGTGTTTGCACTGTTCCTGCCCTCTCCTACCGACATTTGCTGTTGTTTGTCAGAGAGGATACACTGCCTAGATGGACCACTGGACTGATTTTGTATGGTCATTGTTATGTTTTTAGTCTACCAGCAAAACTCCTACTTGAATATGAGAAAAGATCATTCTAAGTACGATTATGTACCTTTTTGTCTGGTTGATGTCATCACTTAAGCAAATGGAGGGTAAAAATATGCTCATGGAAATCCAAACAGGAAGCACTTTGCAAACAAAGAGGCACAGGCTGGTGCCTGCTGAACTGCTACTCTTCATGCTCCACAGGACCTGAAAGAAACTTCTGCTACCTGCAGCCTGAGCACAGATGAGGAATGACAGTGAAATTATCTGATCATCTTTTTTTAATTCTCCAGAATGTAGCAGGTATGATGCTTACTGTTTGAAAGCTGGGACACATCTGGGCAGAAGATGGGCCAGTGACAAGCCAGAATCATGATAGCAACTCTCCCTGGCTAGTATGTTCTGATGAAACTGAGGCCAGCACTCAAAGAAAACTCTCACTTTTTAGTGTTTTTCAGACTTCTGTGCTAGCAGCGTGGTAACACTGACAGAATATCATGAAGCAAGTCTTTGTTCCAAACAACCTAGATTTGACTCATTTAACCAGTCCTACCTCTGGGTGTAGGGTGACCTTGCTGATTAGCCTTTTTAAAGCCATTCACTATATATGGCACTTTCAGTCTTGGCAAGAGAAATCTGAAGGGATGTCTCATGATGTAAGTACTAAAGCATTCTTGGATTTTCAAGAAAAATATACAAAACAACTTCCTGACTAAAAAAAAAAAAAAGCTGTCTCTGGCATGGGAAACTTCTATATTAGACCTCCTCCTGACCAGGCAGCATTAATCACAACATTTAGAGTTTGCTTAGGTAGAAATCATAATTGCGTGATTTTATGTTTTCTGTGATTTTAAAATGCATTTTACATGTTTTACATGTAAAAAGGATAAAGTCCTAACCACCAAAATCTATACTTACTGCCTTAAAAGACCCTGTTCCACAAGGTGAAAAGAATTAAGAGGTGTATTGGCCAGCCTGGAGAATAAAATTTAAATCAACAAAAATATGGATAATAATTTAGAGCAACTCAGAAAAAATGAGTTGGATCTTCAAAAAACCACAATTAAGAAAGACGGTGCACTGGCTAAAATGAACATTCTTTTGAGGAAGAACTGGGAGGAAATTAACATTTTGCCAGTACTTCTGTAGATAAAATAGGACAAGCAGGTAATTATAGGGCTGTCAGTTTGACATCTATTCCAGGCAAAATGATGGAGTTGCTGATAGGAAAGTCAATTAATAAAGTATTAAAACAGTGCAATTTAATTAATGGCAATCAACACAGATTAATGGAATAAAGATCTTATCAAATTAATGAGCTATTTTTATAATACTACAAATTTGGTGGATACAAGTAACTGTGGTTATACCGTATACTTTGACTTTGAATGCATTTGCCATACAGTATTACAAGAGGCTCTGAGAGAAACCAGAACTATAGGTTGAACATACTTGGCCAACTAACTTGTTTTAGTACTGGCCGGCACTAGATTTATTAACAGCCTAGTGTAATGTGGGACCATCAGAATGTGGTTCTGCAGGGACTGCTTATCAGCCTTGTGCTTACTAATACTGCTGTTGGCAACACAGGAGAAAGCAGTGCCTTCATTAATAACAAACAGAAATTTGGAAATGGGCAGAAATGAGCAATGCCTTTCAGAATTGCTTGAGAATCAGGTGTGAAACAAATAACAGGTGTTTCACATGTAACATGAAATGAAGGGACTATTTAAGAACAAATATCGGAGGCTTTACTCATGTAAGAAGAATATTTCATTGGGAAGTTGAGACTGATAAATGAACTGGGGGGTCCTGACAGAAAACCAACTGAACCCTAAAGTACTCTGATATTACGTTGCCAATGTAATCTTTTTCTGTGTGTGGGCCATAGCAGGAATGGAGAGTAAAGAGGCTGCATTACTTCCATGTCTGGCACTGGTAAAAGCTGTTGCATATCATCCCTGATTGTCAGCAACTCAAGAAGGACATTGGCAGAGATAGTTCAGAGAAGAACCACAAGAATATGGATGAATAAAACAAATGAGCAAAAAAAGCTTTAAAATAGAGGCACTCCCCAGGGTAAATCTACTTAGATTTAGCATATCGAAGTAAAAGCTAAGGAATAACTTGATTACGGTTCATAAGGGCTTTCATGTGGAACCACAGGGCAGTTTTCTCTCAGTAGAAAAATATACAAGCAAATTGAATGGAAAAATGAAGTTGCATAATTTCAGTATAAATTAAAGATAGGCAATGACTGTAACCATTTACCACTCACTGTGATAGGGTTGGCTGTCTTTTCTGCCTAGTCCTTCTCAAGTTCTGTTAATGATCCATGATGAGGAGTCAGAAATGGTCATAAAATGGTTTATGCCCTTAACATCTGTGAATGCAACTGTGCAAGCTATAACAGCATACTTTTAAAGTAAATAGAATTAAAATGTTTCTGAATGAAGAATGGGATCCAAATTTAGCTAATGGAAGTTTGAATGTTTCTCTTTTACTCTGCTTTGGGAACCAAAAAGTTGGCAATTAAAGATTGGAATGAGATTTTTTTCAGATAACAATTCCTAGAAGCCTATCTAGTTGTCATCTCACATTTGCCTCCACTAGCATTAGGTTTTGTAGGCTATGTACTTGTCTGGAAAATTACTTCCCAAGGCAATTAATTTCTAAAGTGAAAAACTGATGTTATACCTCCCTATAAGAAAGAGAATCCTTAATGGCAACTGGCTTGAGTGTGTTTGATCCCAAAATGTTAGGAATAACCAATTAGAATATTTTATAGTTTCTCCTGCATCTAAGGGTTTCCCTGCAACGTGCAAACATAACACTTATCTCCCTGGTCTTAGGCCCATGGGTGTGATCTACTCATGTGGATCGTTACAAAAGAAATAAGCCCATCATTTTTTCTTCTCTTAGCAGTACTACTATAACTCAAAATGTGGGAAATATAAAAGACATGCCATTTACCTCTGACAGTGAGAGAGTGCTTCTGTGCAGGTAATTTCATAAGGCTAAAAGAGGGGGCTGTTCACAAGAGAATTCCACCACAAAAGATTGATTTGAATTAATGAGCACTGATATGGATACACATAAAACAACCACTTTTCAGTTTCTGAGAGTGGTGCCATCTGTAAATAATGAGAGCTACTGGAAACAGAAAAGCAAGGCCCAACTGTGGGATAGCCAAGAGCCCATAGTTTTGACAGCCTGATTTGGAGAGCAGTGTTTTGATTTAGAAGGTAAACTTGCTTTTGTGCATGCTGTCTGAGACCCATCCAGCATACAGATGGAGAATTCTAAACCACCAGGAAAGTCTGGGCTGGGAAAATTCTGTGGTCATAGACAACTAAAACCTGGGTATATAATACTATGGCTGAAAAATCTAACATGTTATTTGGATCCAGAACCAGAGACAAAGATCACTGATTCCAGAGCCAAGGATTGTTTTGCCTCCTAGGCAGAGCACAATCCCATGTGCAGAGATTTGTCTTGAAGAAAACTAAGACACTTCTTAGATCCCAGATGAATAAATGTATGGAAACCTCACAGCACTTCAGTCAACAGCTTTTT
This sequence comes from Upupa epops, assembly GCA_013397515.1. Taxonomy (NCBI): domain Eukaryota; kingdom Metazoa; phylum Chordata; class Aves; order Bucerotiformes; family Upupidae; genus Upupa; species Upupa epops. The sequence continues at coordinate 67,454 of VZRI01011542.1, forward strand.
TTCCTTACAATTTCTGTACAATATAACAAGGAGGCAGTTTGCAGAAATGTTGGACCAGCTTATCTCTACCTCATATTACTGGCTTCTATACATAAATTACTTTGTGGAGTGGTTGGGGTTTTTTTTATTGCACTGTAGTCAGTTGTAAATCTTGCACTAAGTTATTCAATAACACTCTTTTTTATTGTTTGAGTGAAGAATGAAGCCTAGGGCTTGATTCCGACTACAGATATGGCACATAGGTACTTATCCTTACATACTTCATTGTATTTTTATTGCACTCAAATGTAAGCCCTACATGTGCAGTTCATGCAAACGGGTACATTTTTTGTCAAGCTGCCTCTTAACAGAAGCTTTTTACAAAAAATGGACTTGCATACCAAAAGTGAAAATCACTCCTCTTTTTAAAGAAAAGATGCTTGCCCCCACATCTTTGAATTGTCTCTTTATGGCGCATGTCCCTATACTGTTCCATGATTCATCATTTTTCTTAGCCTTTCTCACTACCATAGTAAAGCTATAGGGTAATTACAAAAAAAATGTATTAAATAAAACAATACAAAAATGTGTCCAAGTTAGCACGAGGATGGACTTGACAACTGGTAGAGAGGCACTTGCAAGCATACTGTGAGCCAGCTACTTGGATTAATTTTGCTGTAACATTATTATCATCTCAATATGACAGTTCTCAACTCTTAATACTTGTTTAATGTTTCAAATAGGCTCAGCCCTGAGCTTTGTGAATCAGCAAAAAATAAAATGAAGTTATTTGTTTTACTACTTCAAAAATTATTATCCTTTTTGTTCTGTCTTGTGTTTGTATGCTGACAATATACTTTCTAGAAAGGAACAAGGAGCAGACTGACCTGAAAACAAAGTCCTTTTTTTTTTTTTTTTGTAAAAATGTCTTTGATCACTCACAAGACTTGTGCTCTGATCTAAGCTCATTGACATCAATGGAAGAAAGACTGGCTTGGAGGGAAAGGTTGGCCCCTGTCCATATAAGAGTCCACATGTAGGCAACAGCAGATGCTAAAAGATTAAAGATACTGAAAGGCAGAAATGCAGAAAAGGTATTTTTCTTTACACAAGGTTAGATTTATAACACTATTTCATCTTTGTATTTTTTTGTTGGTTTCTGACACAGGAAACTTCAATTTCTTCCTCTGCTGCTGTTTACCTGAAGGTAAACCTTGGATACCGCAAAAGGGAGGCCTTGGTTGACGAAAGTGGGAGGTTTCCTCCATAGACTCTCCTGGGACACAGAAGCCTAGGGAAAAGGAAAATAAGGTTAGTTCCTGCAGAAAATACCATTCCAGAGAGGGAACTCAACATTATAGTGATGGACACCATCATCAAAGAAGTGGATAATGCAGTCTGTTTAAAAGATAAAGAAGCTTCTTATGAGGTTGTCTCTCTTGGTGACAGTTTCCAGACAAGGTAGATCAGCACAATGAACTGCTGAGATTAAAAGTCAGTGAGTAAACAGTCCTGAAAAGAATCCTCCCAGTTCACTAGCAGGAGAGAAGGCAACCTTCATGTATCAGTAACTTCAGAGAGGTCATGGGGATATAATGATAACTTTGCTGTATGCCATTCTGCTGGCTCCTTTAGTACCATTGATTCAGTACCTGGCTTCAGAAAAATTATCTCGTTCAATTGAACAATAAAATAAAACAGTATTTGCCAGTATTTGTTTCGAACAAGACTCTCCAAATGTTGTGAACACAACATTTAGGCTTGAACAAGCCAATGGCATGCTTTAAGCCTAGTCATTCTGGCCAATGTGTTTTAAGTCAGGTATCTCTTTCTCATTTGGTTAATGCTGCCTACATTAAGGACCACAGCTATGCAAGGCAACACCAGTTAGACAAGATGTCATTGCTGACTTGGTTTTCAGACTTTGATCTAACTTTTAGGACCTGATTCCTTTTCACATCTCACATGTTATGTGCTGACTTTGCTCTACAATTTCAGCTGATTGATGTAGACCTAGATCAATAAAAACCAGGTACGTGACTATGTACACCTAATATCTCTATGGGGCATATAGAGATGTGCTCATTCATGGCTTGTACCTTTAACATTCAACTGAAATGGCAATATTTTTGCAGTCATATTTGAGAGCAGAAGTAATGTTTACAAGGTGTTGGGTTTGGGCAAAGAAGCCATAAAAAAGTAAAATTAGTAAAATATACTGGAAGAGCGAAATTCATCCCATGGACAGACAACTGAATCATTTCCAGTGTATGTATCCTTCCATGCCTCTTAGTACTCTAAGAATTAAACCCAGAAACTGAAATTTATAGCCACTTCCTTCCAAATTTTATTTTATGGCAAGTGTACCCCATTTTACTCTGGATCACTTTTTCATGTTCTTTTAAAAATCAGTTTACAGCTAGAGACTTAGAATTAAATAAATTTTTCACCTTTTCCTCCTTTTCCTCCTTTCTCTTGTTGGGCTTGTAGGCTCTGTGTAACCTTTCCAGAGTTGCTAGGGACTGTGGCTCCAGCTGATGCTGGGTAACTAAGAAAGTTAAACAGAAAACATTGGTCTAGAGAACAAAGGTTGATGCATGATCTTAGGTTTCTCATGCTTTGTCTAGTCAGAAGGAGTATTCAGGGGGGAGAAGAAGGGAGAAATTGTGTAAAAAGCCATCTACTAAGAAAAGAATGTTTGATTTGGATCACAGGATGTGAGACTGGAGAATGTATTGCATAACTTTATGGCTTGTCCTTATTTGCAATGATTCAGTATCCGGCACTGCTCATCCCATTTCTAAAAATGGTATTGAAAAGTACTCAGAGGTGATGGAAATAAGTGAGGAATGGCAAGAAAACACCTTTTCATTTTACAACAAATAGCAAAGATTGGGAGGTCATCCTGTGGGTTGTTGCAGTTCACTGATTCTGTGTCCTTCCCTGCTATCCAAGGGACATTCACTAGGTCAAACTCCCTCTGTTGCTAGAGGCTTATCCTCTCCATGTCAAAATTATGACAAGACTTTCTCAGTGGTATTTGTCTTATGGCTGCATTACAGGGCATGTACAGCTTTTAGTGTCAAGGACAAGAAATGAGGCACGTTAAAGCTGTGGCATAGAGCTACACTGCCACTTCTGAAGGTTCCCCTATCAAGACCAGCCCCTGATGGAAAGAATCCCTACAGCCTCTCTGGAGCCCTTTTTTTTCTGTACCCAAAGGCAGACACGTACAATAAAACCCTTCTCTATCAGGACTGTTACATTATTAGCACCATCATTTCTCCCTGCAACTTGAAAACAAGCATCATTCAAACTCACAGCTCCTCACCCCAAAACAATCTTTCTCCCATTTCTGCCCCACCCCCGTGCTGATTTGGGAAATAAAAAAAGGAGGCAGGGACAGCCAGATTATGAGCATTGCTTCGTATAGGTTCCCCCCTCGGGGAGAGAGCTCTGCTCTGCCGATCATCCTGTTCTCTCCTTACTGCTATTGGATTTTTTTTAGTGAGGGTGTGGTGAGCTTTTTGTCTGGGACTGTTTGGTTGGCTTTTTGGGGGGTTGGTTTTTTGTTTGATTTGTTGGTAATTTTTTTTTCCAGGTAGTTGTTTTAAAGGGATTCTCAACACCCAGAGAAATAAAATAAGGATGAAATGAGCCGCTCATCAGGCGTCCAGAGTGCCTCTCATCAAACTTTTAATGTATCTCGAAACTACTGTTACATAAACAGTAGGACGGGTGCGGGTGCGAGAGCCCGGCAGCGCTCAGTGCTGCTGGGCGGGGACATAACGACCTCATTCATGGCTTTCTCTGGGCAGGATTTACGTTCTCCCTCTGAGTCCCCCACACCCGGCCCGTTTTATTTTCGGATTGAATTAAGACAAGGCATGAGTGCGGAGAACTTCCCAACGGCCGCATCAGCTAGCGGCTGCTAACGCTCCCGTCAGTACAGTGAGATCTGCGTTGGCCGGAAAGGAAGCCGGGTTTACTGAGGAAGAAAGCACGGTCACCCGGAGTCACGCACGAGCATACGCAGAGGTCGGGGAGGGGGGGGAAAGGAGGATCCGGACTCATGTTTTGGGGGCGTTTATGTAATAATAATTATTATTATTATTGTTGTTATTATTTATTATATCATATTTAAACCAGTAACCATCACATCCCCAACTGCAAAGAGAGGCTGGACCCTCCGNCGCTGCACCGGGGCAGTCGGGGTGCGCGCTGGGCACCGTGCGGCGGCCGCAGCGAGGCACGGAGGCAGCCGGCGTCCCCGCCACGTAAGTAGCGATTAACACACTGTGGGGGGAAGACGGTGGCTCACTGAAAGGGCAGTGGCGCGGTCATCCCTTTCCTACTCCCGAGAAGGTCAAAAAGATAAAATCCGCTGCCCGCATTTTTATTTTTTGTAAGAAACGATTCCAGTTTATTCCCCATCCGCGTCCTTCCGCTTGTTGCTGTCGCTGCAACCCTCTTCTCACGGCGCTGCTTTTTATTCTTTGTGCGCGAACGGCATTTAAAACACCGCGAAGGTAGCGAGTGGCTTTCCGGGGCAGGATTCCTGCCGCGCGGGCAGGGACGTAGCCGCGTCCACCCTCTCGCACGTTTTGTTCTGTCGAGACAGCCACGACAACGACAGCGGCTCTGTCTGCGGTTCCCTGCCCGAGCCTCCCGCCGCGCTGAGGCGAGCGCTCCTTTTGTCGGCCGCCCCAAGTTCAACGCTCCTCCCGCTCTCCCGCGGGCGCCAGCGGCGGGGCGGACGCGCCACCTGCAGCCCGACCTCGGCAGCGCGGCTCGTTCCCGCTGTAGCGCGGAGGAAGGACCGAACGGTGCCGGCTGCGCGCCCCGCGTTGCCCCTTTGTGTTCCCGCGGCGCTGCGCCACCCGCGGATGACGAGACCCCACCGCGCCGCTGTGTTCTTCCCTCATCTCGGTATCAACGCCCCCCGCCCCGGTGTACTCCCGCCGCGTTGCTCCGCGCCGCTCCGCGGGCTGGAACAAAAGGCCACGGTCTGAGCGGTGTCTCCCTGTGCGCAGGACGCGGCGCTGAGGCTGGTCGCCCGCCGCCGCAGCGCTCCCGCCCCCNGACGGGCGAGGAACCGCGCTCCACGCCAGGGCTCCGGTGCAGCGTCTCGGCTGGTCTTCTCCATACTCATGAACATACAAAGGTCAACCCCTATCACGATAGCACGATATGGGAGACCACGGAATAAAACCCAGGATTTCGAGGAGCTTTCGTCCATACGGTCCATCGAGCCAAGTCAGAGTTTTAGCCCGAATCTAGGCTCGCCGAGCCCGCCGGAGACCCCCAACTTGTCGCATTGCGTTTCTTGCATCGGGAAATACTTATTGTTGGAGCCTCTCGAGGGAGACCACGTTTTCCGAGCCGTCCATCTGCACAGTGGCGAGGAGCTGGTTTGCAAGGTAACACCAATACCCCTTTGCCTTGTTCTCCCCTGGGTGAGCCCGCTGTGGCAGGTCCGGTTCCCGGGTCTCGCAGGGGGGCCGAGCGCGATGGTGAACCTCAGTTATTAAACAGTTGAGAAACAAAAGGCTGGGAAGCAGGATTAAAGGCGCATCCTGTAACTTTTCCCTTTCTCTAGACAATGGCCCCACGTTATAGCGGTGGCCCGGAGCCAGTACGCAGAGATATTGTTCTGGAAAGAGTCGTTCTTTAAGTAGGTCTTACCATGAGTTTAGATCAGGAGAAAGGCTCATCTTCCCCTTTCTCGCTTTTCAAAATGGAGTAGGGAATCCCCAGATAATTTTGGGGTTGTTTGTACCTGTTTTCTTGTCCCTTCCTTCTGTGAGTTGGGATATGGAACACGATGGACAAGGCAGGGGGGGTGGAGAGTGTGAAGCTGTGTGTGGGAAAATTGCTATCAGTTTTGTTTTAAAAGTGATTTAAAAAAAATCCCCATCAAATTAATCAGCCTGAGCTCCCTCACAGTGGAGGATGTTTGCAAACAGCATCCTCCCCCATTGCACAACTGAGCAAGAATCAGACCTGTACACCTACGTGTTTCGGAAGAGCAGACAAAATAGCTGTCCCACTCTTGTAGCCTGCCTGTTTCTCTCTGCCTTCTCCCAACTTGCTCCTACTATTCAAAGGTGAGATTTGGGAAGAGAAAACCCACAAGCGGGCTCCTCTGGAGGGATTTTATTTTTTTTTGGCTGAGGAAATTGTTCTCCTTTGTTCCTAAATAGCGATTCACATTGTCTCTAGTGACCCAGACTTATGCCCAGCAAGCTAAGGCGGTTCCCAGTAGTAGTTTATATAACTGCGGAGCAAATTGCAACCTTTCAACACATGCTGCAGTGTTTGTATTGTTCCCAAAATATGCAGTTGTGCCACTTGGCTATCTTGGGAAAATTCCTAGTGTCAAATTAAATGCAGCATGGAAAGGTAGATACATTATACCTTATTTGTATTCCAGGATTTAATGACCGTATTGCTTACTGCTTCATACTTTCTTGTGTTTTATCCATAAGAAGTTATGGGAAGATTGGATTTCAGGGGCAATTTAAATGTGCTTACTTGATTGAGTTATAAAACCTGATGTTAAGGCAGCACAGGACTTAGTGTGATTATTTGGGAGGAAAAAAGGGCCCGTGACTCTGCAAAGACTAATACTCCATGCTGAACTGTATGCTTTGTTACTAAACTGAAACCGAACATGACAATTTCTAGCATCAAAGCCCCGCTCAGTGCACTGGTACAGTGCTGCACTCTAGGACATTGGCATCTTTTCATGAAATAAACAGATCCCACAAAGCTGCTGCCCTGCATGAAATTATAGGTGAACTCGCAGAGCCAGTAGTAAAGCAGGCGCTCTGCTCTTCTTTGTTTCCTGTTTGGCTTAGAGGATTAAGGCACTGTTTTGATAGCGGTGTGAACAGCACAACTGCAGCTCACAAAGAGCAGTCTCTTTTTTTTTTTCTTGTTCCCCTTAAGTGCTCTGTGTTTTAGCTGATCCTGACAGTCGAATAGTACCAGATTTTCTCTGAGGCACTACTTGTATCTCCAAAAATAAGATCTTAGCCTGAATTGGTACGTGATGAATGTGCAGTTGTCACTCCATTTAATGTGTGCTTTAAAGTGCCCACATTATCATGGCTACTATTTATCAAATAGCTTTCCGGCCAAGAGACCTGCTCTCTGCTATCTTATTGAAGATGCTCTTAGAGCTTGCTTGCAGAAATATTGGTTTGGGTAACATATACATACTGATGTTTCTCAAGATTCGTGTGGCTGTACCCACTGCCTCTACAGATGCCATTATTTGTTTCGAGGTTCTGTGGCATCCAAACAATGGTAACTTCTCACTTCCAAATCCCAGCCAGAGCTAAAGCAAACTGCAGCTTATTGGACATTTCCTGACTTGAGGCCAGGGATCTTAAAAGCTGGGATACAAAGAAGCCCTTTGTAAAAGGTATTCTAAGACTGTAGCAGTATGATATGACTTCCCATCTCCCCCCTTTCGAAGACAGTACTGGTTCATATCCAGACCTACTTATTTAATACAGACTGAGAAGCACAAAATGTAACTAATTAGTATCAGGATAGTGTGGTTAGGAGAGAATTCTGGAAAGGCTTTTTTTGTTTGTTTCTCATGAGAGTTTGAGCTATACTTACGTTCCTGCTTAAATTTTGTTTTACAACAGCTGCTTTGTAGAAGAGAGATTCACTTTCTGTGTAATAGTTACGAGTTTTGAGAGCCAAACGTCAGTGAATTCTCCTGGAATTAATTACACACCAGGGATTTTAGCAATACCCGCTCCCCAGGCCGATGTCACCAGAATGCCTCAGTGCTAAACTAGCCCCTGTAAAATGTGCTGGATCTGTTTGGCAGTCTGCCTTTAAGGGTGATTTTTGCCTGTGTTGGAGTATAGCAGCACAGGTACGGGTAGGGAAGAAATAGGTATGTGAGGCAAGAGTAACCTAGTTTCATGGGGCCTGGGTCCTTTTTCTGTGGAAGGTGTTTGTTGGGATTGAGCTTGAAGCATTAAATGACCAAGGTTTTGAAGCCTCAGGTAAATTTTGTTTGAACCATTTTTCTCTCAATTTTGAAAGCTTTCTGAAGCTTCAAATAAAGCAGAATTGATTTTTGAAAGGAATATAAATGCCCCTTACTGAAGTTCAAATACCAGACTACAGAAGAAATAAAACAATTGCAGTTTAGAACAAACCTATGGGAGGGTTGGACTTAAGTGTTCTCTTCCAACCCCTAACATTCTATGATCAGTTCTTCGTTTTTGTGTTCAATTAGAACAATACGTGACTGCCTTAAATTCTTTTAAACAGAGTATCAAAGCACTGAATAGCAAGTTACATATTAATCGAATTTCTATGCTGGTGGAAATGCTAATCCCCGCATTCGTAGTGTATCTGGAGCAGGTATAATGGAAACTAAAATTCAACTCCTATCAATACTTTGCTCACATTCTCTTTCAGCATTCTGATCTGTGTTATTTCTCAATGAAATCTTTTTCCCATAATGTGGGCTTTTCTCAATTGACTCAAGCACTGATTTGTTCATCATCACTAGATTATAGTGACATTTTATGTTTGGCTTTCCCACAGCCTTTTTAATTCTCACAGCTCATTCAGAAGATCAGTGATGACATACTTACTAGTAAAGGGACACTTTGCTTTTAATGGAGCACTTGACTGAAATGCAGAGTTCAGGGTGGTTTTGTCTTTGGTGTTTGAAAGATGTTTCTGTTAGTTCCAAGAGGCAGGGCTACTTCCAGGCTTGTCCTTCTGATCTTATAAACAGCCATTGTAATCCTGAGACTTTGAAAGTGAAAGTGGCTTTGCTGTTTGTCAGAGATGAAAGAAAGGCAGGAAGTAAATATGAATAGTGCTAGATGATCTTTTAAACATGAAAAATTCTTAAATCTCCAAGGGGTTCATAAAATCAAGAAAGAGGGACATGTAGATAAAGTGTGGAAGTAATTTACCAGTTTCTCTCCATACAAAGCTACTGGCTGTATTCTCTGTAAATATTTCTATGAAAAATACAGAAAAACAGGTTTATTCCTCAGTGCTGTCCTTAGACATCTTCACAGCTTAACTCAGATTGCATTCTAAATTTCATCAACTATTATCTAATGAAACTATTACTGCAAGTTTTGAAGATTAGCCTTTCCCGTCAAGGTTATGCCTGTTTTCTGTGTAGGCATTATGTCATCTGTTTCGTCTTGTCCTCAATGCTGTGAGCTTGTGACATCCTGTTTACATCAGTGCAGCTTTGGCAGCAGCATAAATTGTACTTAGAGGTGGTTCTGTTAACAGAATTAGATGTACCATAACATCACTGTCATTCATGTTGCTAACTCTGGCTTTACTGTCATTGTTTCTGTAGGTGTTTGATATTGGCTGCTACCAGGAGTTATTAGCACCATGTTTTTGTCTGCCTGCACATAAAAATATCAACCAAATTACTGAAATAATTCTTGGGGAGACAAAAGCATATGTGTTCTTTGAAAGGAGCTATGGGGACATGCATTCGTTTGTTCGTACCTGCAAGAAGCTTAAAGAAGAGGAGGCAGCCAAACTCTTCTATCAAATAGCTTCTGCTGTTGCACACTGCCATGATGGTGGATTGGTACTGCGAGATCTCAAGCTGCGAAAGTTCATTTTCAAGGATGAGGAAAGGTAAGAGTCTTCCTTACTTTACAGATGGAGGTGCTTGAAGTCAGATAATTCCAAATTACAGGATGTTACAAACTCAGGTGTTGTCACCATGCTGTTCATTAGTGGTACACAAGGTGTTTTGCTTTCCTATTTTCCTTTGTCTCCAACATGATCATGGGATGGTTGTACCATTTCACCTTCCGGATTAGGCTTTGGAGTAAGTAAGTATAGAGTGCACTGTGTATCTGTGCCTGGCCCCTACCTTTCTGCCTAGAGGAGCATTGTCATTCCTAAAGAATGGAAGTTTTGCAGAGGAAGGGCTCTACATGGCTGTCTGGTGTAAGGGCCTCACTATTTTAAGTGCTGCTGGTGTTAAAAGAGAAAAAGAGCAAAAGAATCCAGTATGTTAAAGATGGTTGGAGACTGAAGTGGCTCATTCAGGTGAGGTGGCATAAAAGGAAAGAATGTTAATGCTGTTACAGTTTGGAGGGAAGGGCCACTGGTGCTTTGAAGGACTGCTCTGAGGACAGCTGCTTGCTTTCCATGCTGGAATGGTCTGGAGGCTGCTTCTGAGAGTACTGTTTGGTCATTCATACTAAGACAGAACTGCCATCCTTTGTTGGGTGCCTGTTTTTAGTTTTTTTGGTATCAGAGCTGTTGTGATACTTGTCGAGCTACCTTTTTTTTAATTTCTCCACCCTGCACACTTCTCTGTCAAAACTTGTGTGGTAAATAATTTGAGGAAGGATTGTGTGAAGACAAGGAAAGAAAATGCTGGCTGCTGTGAGTACATTGTTCAAGTATTGTTTCTCATGATGAGATCTAGCTGTACTGTTGTACCTGTGGAAACTTGGTGTCTCTTTACTTGTGGTTACACTGTGTTCCAGCATGTATTTGCTTCCAATTTCCACATAAGGTACCAGAGCAATAAAAACACTGCCAGAGTAGTGTCAGGTTTTCACTGAGGGATTAAACTGGAACATAACCATTACAAAAAAATAATGAAACCAAATGGGGGCAGAGCCTGCCTTTATGCTGTTTCTTTTCTTGGTGGAAGGTGGGGACATGGTTTTTGCTTTTAGTTAACCAGCTTTCAGACAGTTTATAGCATTTCAAACTGTTGTAGAATTAGATGGATGTTCTGGAAAGCTTTGTTAAAATTAGCCAGTACGTATCACCTCCTTTTGATGCTGTTTAGGGAAATTAGAAGCTGCAACAGAGGCACTTAAGTTTTCTACAGGTTAAGTAAGTCAATGTTCTGAGAATTAGGGAAAAAATATGTAATCCAATCAGGAAAGAGAAGTTCCTGACCTTTAAAATAAAAATTACAACTATCTACCCTGTATAAATATTATCTACTTGAATTTCATTACAAGCTGAGTTTTGCAGAATATATTTCTTTTTAATCTTATAAAACTGAAAAAGAAAACAAAAGCTTCATAATTGGGTTCAGGCAATTCTCTGCAAAGCAAATAGCCATTCCTTATTTTTCTGCCCAATATATATGTTTACCCTTTTCTCCTTTTCAAATAACAATGGCTAAAATTAAACTAGATGTTCTTTCAGAGAGAAAGGCAAATCAGTTAAATGTAAATTGTGCTTTAACAACACGGAGTAAAAGTTTAATTATTAAACACCATTGTATCACATTTGATGCAGGTAAGAAGGAAACTTGTACAAAATAATTGAGGGAAGGAGATATTTTTTTTTTGTACCTGGTAATGTCCTAGAGTTGCAATTACTATTTTTTTTTTTCTGAGGATAGATGTAAACTTGTGTGCTTTTGCATGAAGGGCAGGACTTGAAAAAGCTGCTCCAAGCAAAGGCAATGTGAGCCCAAGAGCAGTGCAGTGGGAGCCGACGTGGGTCTGTGATGAATACTTTTGAACTCTTACCCTGCCGCTTACTAGGAACTGCACGAGGCACAGGGCCAAATCCTTTAGCCACCCAAGGAGCAGTGCATACTATAATAGCATTGTTTGCTGTTATGAATGTTTTTAATGTAACTGTTGTCTGCAAAATCACACAGTTGCTCACTTTTGAATGGTGTCTTCTAATTACACAATTAACTTCAAAGGTCAAATAGGTTATTTTAAAGATAATCGCAGCATGGTTATCTTCTGCATATAAAGTTGGTTCGTAAGTACAGAGATACTGTAATCCTTTCTCTGCTAAGTAAACAGAGTTGGAATAGTGCAGGATAGAAATAGAACAAAAGAGTGACTGGGTTTTTTTTTTCATATGCCCTGATCATCAGACTGTAATCAGTCATCACTTTCAATATGCTGCTATATATAGGCTGAAAAAGCTTCCTTATCCTTTCGGGTTCGTGGAGATGCATGTGCGTTTGTTGCACTCCTCCAAGCTCACGTTTCTGAGGCTGCTGGAGAGGTGTTTCCTTTCAGAAGCTGCTGTCGGTGGCAGTTCGAGGGAGATGCATGCTGCACCATATATTGCTCTTTGATACCAGTAATGTACCAAGGAAGAAGTAAAGGGGTGAAAATGATGTTTTGAGAATCGTAAGTTAACACTGCTGCTGTGTGTTGTCTGTTCTTCAGTGGAGTTACATGTTAGCAGTTTGTTTTCTATTTCTTCCAAGTCTGTTTTTTCTGCACCTTCAGTTTACTTCTAGTACCTCCTGCTTGGAAACTGTTTGTGAAGAGACTTGTAGCTTTTATTTTGGTAGAAGAAAAGATAGAAAATAGAGCATGTGGGCAACATTTTTTTCTTTCTTTTTTTTTTTTTTGTTTTTGTAAGATACTTGACTGTTCTTAGTTAAGAGCTGCCAGACTAGAGAATCCAGAGAGAATGTGAAGGATATATGGAAACAGTTTCATTCATTTAAAAAACGAAACCAATTAAGGCATTTTTTCAGTCATTCCTTCCATTGATCCTAAGGATATCCTGGTAGTTCGATATCAGAGTTTCTGGAGTTGTGGAATTGAGTGTGTGCACACATTGAAACTCTTTCCACCTCATTCCCATTATCTAAATTACAGCTGGAATTTGCAAGGTCCTGATTTTACAGCATCATGAGTGTGAGTGCTCTTTGCTCTTACTGATGTCACTGCTAAGAATGACTGTTATTTTGACTTAGCAAACTGACAGCAGTGCTTTGGGGTGTCTGTAATGAACCACAATCGCAGGGTAAGAAGGTGGGAAAAAAAATTGGAGACTGCGCTGAGCATTGGTAGAGCCCCTAATCTTACTAGCAGCGTTATCGTGATTTGTTGAATCAGGGCTGCAGTAGACTGTAATGTTGTGTTATGTCTTGCTACTATATGCCTGTAAAAACATCAGCATTTGAAATCCAGAATTCCACAGTGTGAAAACAAAACCAGTTTGTGTTTTGAGGTACTTTATCTACAGCTGCTTTTAATCCCAAACTCTGGAAATGTTGAAGATACAGTACAGTGCATTCCACAAAAATGATGTGACTGTAGGTCTTTTATGTCAGTGTTTGTTGGGATTTTTTTTTTTTGTCTGCTTATATAAAAGAATGTTAGGGGGTTGTGAGTTTTGGGGGTGAGGCGTGTCTGGTTCTGTTTGTAAACTATAGCTGAAATGGCCAGTCTCATAGTATTGAAATGTCAGAATTAAGATCCTTAAAACTGCGGCTGATCTTGATGAAGCAGAACTTACAAAACATTTCCAGCCATGCTGTAATGTCTTAGAAGACTGGATTAGCAAGCAGCAGCACATTCATTAAATGAGGGCAGTGATGTTCAGAGCACTGCAAATATGGAAAACACTGACTTACCATGCTGGATCTCACGGTACTTTCTAAACTACCTGTAAGATTCTTCACTTCTTTAAAATTGAGTCCTTAAACTTTGAAATAAAATTTTAATTCAAAACATTAGAGAAATGAGCTAAGATGAACCCTGTAGTTATGTATTTTTCTGTTTCTGGCCATGCTGGGAATTTTTCTTGTCCTGGATATTAAGCCAGGTTAATGTTGTGGGGCTCTTACTTTTGATTATTTTTTCTATGTTCATGTCATGGTAGTTACAGTTTTCATTGTACAGCTTGCCCTTGTAGTAGGCCCTTGGGCAGAGCAACTCTGCCCTTCTCCTAGCTTGTGTCCCATAATGATGTTGCAGAATGTGCCAGGCTTTTTGTATTGTGCTAAAAAAGCTCTATACACAGTGTTTAGCTAATAGAGCAGTTAATAAGTCTGATATATACCAGATGCTTTGAGAAAGAGCTCACTCAAAGATCTCAGAATTAAATCAAGCGTTTCTGTGTTCACTGTTACAATGGTTTTCTTAATACAGGAACATTTCTGCTGTCAGAGAATTATTAATTTCTTTAGTGCGTTTTTAAGCCTTTAATTATATTAAAATATTAGCTGTCACAATATTTGAAGCTTAAAGACCTTGCACATTCATCATACTTGTTGAACAGAAAATTAAAATAATTTTGGTATTTAGATAGTGCAATTTTCCTGTATTCTTTGAGTAAACATGAGGTAGGCGGGTTTCAGTAAAAAGAAATAAAATTTGACGCTTTTTGCTTGGCGCCATGGGGAATGAAGCCAGTACAATACATGAATTTAGAAAGCCTGTTAGTACAACATATTTATTTGGTGGTCTTTGATATTTTTCTTTTTCTCTCTAGAATTTTTCAACTTTGAGTGGAAGAGGCTTTAAGGTGACCTAGCTGCATTGTTTTACAATCTTAGTGATACATACCTGATCCCACAGATCATACGTAATGCATATACCAACCTTTTTCCGAGCAGACCTTTCATTTTCTTGTAATTAGTTGTAAGTTTCCTCTTCCTTGTCAAGTGGTCATGCAGTCAGCTGCTTTTTTCCCACATGGTGTTAGAATTTGCTGTTTTACCTGTTCTCCATGGAACTGTAAGTAAGCTAATACTTTCTCAAAGTCGTAAAATAAGAGTGTTGAAGTGGTAGAACATCAAAAGAAATAGAAGCTCTTTTAAAATACTACAAGGTCTAGAAATAAAACCTGTCTTCATCTGGTTTGGTACTTAAGCACTTCACATAACCCTGAATGGGATCACAGGACCAAAGAGCATAACTTCTTCAATTGTAGAAAATTATAGGTCAAATTTCAGCCCAGAATGTATTATTCCTAGGATATGGGGAAGTAGGTGAATTTCTTCTCAGGAAGTAAATCTCTGCTGTCAAACTTGGTGGAGAAGGAGAAGTAGTTGCACAACTGTTTTCCCTTTTGCCTTCATGTGGTTTGGTTACTAAACCTCTGTTTTCTCCTGGTGTTCTTGGGAACACTGAATTTGTTGAGTATGCAGTAGCCTTCCCAGTATGGCACTGGAGGCTATTTGCAGATGTTGAACATTGCACCAGCCTTGTGAAGTACTTAAATCTGCTCCCAAGGGCACAGACAAGTCACACAGTTTTAAGTGCTGCACCTAAGGCCATAAAAAAGAAGCAAAAGCCAGGGAAAAGTTGCCTGCTGGCTGGCCACCAGTTGAGAATGGGATCTCCAATGGATGAGTCAGTTCAAGATCCTTCAGTGAGACCATGAGTGCTGAAACTCTGGAGTTTGCAATAAGTTTCACCTTTAAACTGTGCTGCCTTTTAGACTTTGGCTCATAGTTGGACCTGTATCTTTTCTTCACTGTTTCTTCAGTCTTTTTCCACTTTGCAGCCTCATGTGCTACCTCTGCTCAAGAGTAGTGTTAAGGTTCAGTCCTGTGCCATGCTTGGAGCAAGAGAAGAGCCCTGCTTGGGGGGTCTTTGTCTAGGCTGTGCTTCTGCAGGCTATTTCTGTGCCCAGCTCAACTTCCCCAGCAATGATGTTTGACTTTCTAAGTTGTGTCTGTGGCTGAATGCTGTTTTACCTGCTCTCTGTAATGGTTGGCATGGTGGGGTACCCATCATGAGATGCCTATCACAGGACTGATGTCTCTGATGATAGGTGTTTTGCAGTCCCTGGAATTAGATGTCTGAGACATCTAGCATTGAGAGTTCAATAGCTTGTTTTTAAGAGTTGAAAACCTCCACCCATAGACTGTGTAAAATGCTACATGTTGACTTTCCAGCTGAGTCTGAAGTCTGTGGACATCATTGCTGGTTTGAGGAGGGGAGGCAGGGAGTCAGGTAGCAGCACCTGCTGTGGACTCTTCTGCTGCCTTTTCTTCAAATTGCTCTTATTATCATGCCATTAGTTACTAAAGGTGTGAAGTAATCTGGGGTGTGTTAAGCACCTGCTTTTTGGTAGATGTATGTTGCTTGCAGACAGGTTTACAGACATTTCCAGTGGAGATGCAAAACAATGGCACTGCTTTATCTTGGAAGTGCTGAGCACCCACTGCAGGCTGAAAGTGTGGGGCTTTTTTCATAACATTACATTCACAACATGTTAGCAAAATAAAATGTCGGTCTCCTTCCCTTGTGGAACTACACCATGCATCATATGAAAAGGCCTAGAAAAGAGAGCACAGCGGAGCCTTTTAATACTGACTTTAAATGTGACCTAAAAGATAAACGTCAAGTAGCTGTCTTGAACTAGTTCTTATCAAATGATGGACTCCATGCAGTATTGTAACCTACCTCCACTGTGGGTCTGCAGTGAATTTCAGAGCCCAGATCCCAAGCATATATCACTACCTACTTTTTGGGAAACGTCTCCTTAGGCAACAAGGATGTGGAAGAGGCTAAGTATATGGCATACAGGACAGGCTGTTACCAGCAATCCCATTTAAGTGTTGTGAAGATTAAGTCTTTGAATCCTTACCCTTCCTGGACATGTGTGAGGGGTTGGCATTAGAGATGGTGTCCATTTTTTAAAATGGACCTCTGTAGGAAAAAAAAATATTTAAAAAAAGTAGAAAGCCCTAAGCTGCTGGGTCCTGCACATGAAGAAGGGGCTGTGGAACAGAGCTGAGTGCATTGGTAGCGTCACTTTGGAGGAAGGGTGGGGATATGTAATGTTTAGAGGCTTCCTCATTCTGCGGAAGTACCAATGAAGGAATCTTCCCTTAGGAACAAGGTTCATCCTGTAAATCTGTGCTGCCTGTAAGTCCCAGTTGTCTTTCAAAATATATCCTTGAGACTCTTTGTCTGACACCCTTCGTGCAGAGGATGTTCATTTTTGGTTGGTTGGGTTTTTTTGTTCCCTGACGTTGTGTGGAGTGTTACATGGTGGACTCCTAGGCTGTGTATTGTTACATACTGGAAGGGATCTTATGCTGAAAAGAGCAGGATTTAAATTGATGGTGTAACGTTTTCCCTCCAATCCTATGTGCTTTGCTGCGTGAGGAGGAAATCTGGTAGTTCTGAGTTCAGAATGAGTCTTTGCACCAAGCTGTACCTAGTCTGCACTGGGTTTAGTCAGCTGCCTTCCCCGTCTCAGTCTGTGATGACAGCCTGCTTTGCATTATTTGAGACAGATTCTCATAGTTGTTTCTCTTTTTTTTTAAATCTAATACCAATGTCTTCTCTTTATTTTTTCCCTTCCTTGTGACTCCAATGGTATGATTGCATTCTTGCTCCTCTTGTCTTTATGATGGGGTGCTAGCAACTGACCTTGATTAAATGACCTGTGAATTATTGGCCACATAGGAGCAATCCCTGATCTGCTGGGCAGTTGATGGCTTGAGTGCCTCTACCTAGGGAAAGGCTTTCCTGGCCTCAGTCAGAGTAATATTGAAATATGAGATAGCATTGCTTGGGTCCCTTCATTTTTTATGTGTGTGTGAATATTATGAGGCACATCTTCCCTTTGTAAGTTGCTATTTTATATTTACATGCAGTCATATTAATACAGTGATAATTCAGATGGCAATTATAGTTTGTGATTTCTTGAGGCGGAGCCTGCTGTATCAGATCTGTAAATCCAGATCATCTAATTATGACGCAGCCTGAATAGGAAGTAGATTGTGCAACTGAAGTGCCCATAGCAGTGAGGAGATGGCTCCTTCAGTCTCTTCCAAAAACAGCTGGCTTGTGTCTCATCTGGAGCATGATGCTCTAGTAGAATTGCAGGTCTGGTCTGTAGTTAGTGTTTCTGAAACTGGGATGGTGGCTCAGCTGTGTTCAGGTGGTTCAGGTGTTATTTCCCATACAGATGGCTTCTGGGACTGACAAGCTGTTAACTGCTGTCATTGATTCAGGCATGGGTACCTTTACTATGGATTGCTTTTTTAACTGCAGTGGAGATTTTTCCTGTGCAATACTCAAGACGGTATTATTGAATCAGTATCTCTCCTTTAAATGTTCCAGAATGACTTTTTTTTCCCTTTTGCCTTATGAGCCCTCTGAATAATTCCACAGTATGGAGTAAGGGAATTTTTGTTTGCATTTGGAGAGCAAGTATGAATGCTGGGTTCTTTCTGCCTCAACTTTGGAGTTAAACGGCAGGATTGCCAGCAGCTCCTAAATTCTGCTGGGAAAAACAATGTGGATCACTCTGAAAAAAGTGAGGGGTGGGCACCAAAGTAATCTACCAGAGACTGGTGCTAACTCAGGAGGTTGAAGAATCTTCTGGAAGATGTTTAATTGATCAGGTTTTGTTGCATTACTTGTAGAGCAAAGTCTGAATGCAGTCAAGTAATGAATGGCATATTGATAAGAAATTCAGAGTGGTATTGTTTTTCATGGGTTTCCCTGACGGTTTCTATGGGGACAAAGACGCATTTCCCGTCTGAGTGCTGCTGCTGCCCTCTGATTGCACTTCTGTGGTTTCATTCACTAGTAATGGGAAAGCATTCATAGGCAGAATAGCTTCCCCTTTTTAAGTAGCCATGATTCAAGGTTGCATTTTTTTTAATGCATTAGAGTAATGCTGTGTTGTATCAATGATCTGATAGATGCACAATGCTATTTTTCCAAGTGCTTATTCAGGGTCTGCATTAAAACTTGAAATTATGTACGGTAATGACGTAAGCCGTGACAAAAGTCTTTGTTGCCCTACAGTATGTGTACAGTGAGTCTCATCCGGCTTTGGCAGTAGCTTACGTTTGGACTTCAGGTATTAATTTTGTTACAAACTTGAATGCTGATGCTTTTGGAAAACCTTTTTTTTCCTCTTGACTAGTGAGTTAATTATTTAGAGAATGAGGATGTTTTCAAAAAGTGACTGTATAAATAGTTATGTCTGTTTGTCCTTTTTTTGCTCTTTGGTGGGAAGCATTTCAAAGCTGATTGCGATTTCTCATCTCTGTTTGGTTTTGAGTCTGTCCCTTGCCTGCTGAGTGTCAAATTTAGGGTTGTGCAGTTATGCTGCAGTTGGGTGCACCTTTGCACCCTTTGCTGTATAGGTTCTGTATTCTCAGAAACAACTTGCAGTTTAAAGTGTCTGTTTATTATTGTTGGCTTTTATTCTTTTTCCTGGATAATTGATTTCAGTGCTTCCTCTCACAGAGTGCATGGGGGAGAGATTGCTTCTCATCCAGCATGTATCTGCATTTTTGTGTGTTTAGACTCCCCTCTTTCCTGTTCCACTCCATCTCCCCACCCTCGGGGGGGGGGGGGGGGCGCTCCCTAGGTTGCAGAAAGCAAAATTCTTTTAGAGAATACTTGCAATGTGTAGAGGAAGGGAAAGCCAGCCAGAGGTGGAAGCTGTTTCTTTCAGAGATGGAGTGCTCCTGAGCCAGTCTGCTCCTTTCTGATTGCCTGAAAAAAAGTGGAACGACTGTAAAAAGGGGACTGAGGTTCACTGTTCACACCTGTGTATTGCCCAGTTGTAGTCTGTTCTGTGTGCAAAGCTGAGGTATGTGCAGTCACTGGCGAAAAGAAACTGGAATGATTCTTCCAGCCCCAGTGCTGGCTGGCCGTGATGGGCTCCAGCAGAGCCAAGCCCTTGGCAGCCAAAGCTTGTGAGCACTTCTGGGCATCGGCTGAGCCAAACGGGTGAGCCACTGTGCCAGAGAGCTCTTCCCTCATTCCTGTGCTGCCTTTGCTGTAAAGATGAAACCTGCATTGTCACCTTCTGCAAGAACATGCAGCGTTACAAATTAAAATGAGGAATGCCAGAATTGTTCCTGGTGCTACCTGGAAAGGAGAAAGTCTGTGAATGTGCTGAAGAGATGCATCAGTTTGCAAGGGAAATGTGAATTCTATGTGGAATGGCTTGTCCAGGTATGCACTGGAGCACCACCTCAATGCAGAGGACCCATTTTGCCACTTGTAATAAGGGTGTTACCAGTTAAATATTTGAGGTTTGGAGAGGAGAGAGGAGGAGAGACTGAAGATTGTATTTTTTGTTTAATTTGGGATCTTTTGTTTCCTCAAAGCTTGTCAGCATAACAGGATGAAAAACCTGGTTTGAGTGTTTGCTTCATTTGGCTACAGTTTATGGAGGAGCAGGCAGATAAGGGCCAGCTGTTGTTCTATTTGCTTGCTTACCCAAAACCCACTTTAGCATGCGCAAAGGGCTGCAGGCTGCAGCACCTTGCAAGAAAAATAAGACGTGGTAAGGCTTTTATGTGATGCTTCTTGTTTATTATCAAGAAATCACTTCTGTTTGAGAAAAATAGAATTTATTTTTGATAGACCTTGCAGTCTGCTCTTTATGTTTCTGTACCACGTACATCGTAGAAAATAAGAGATTAGGGAATTCCCTAATACAAAAACTCATTAAATGTTACTCTATATTCTTTGTCAACTCTCAAAAACGTAAAATAAGATGGGAGAGTAAACAGCATTTCCCTACACTGTTGACTCTAGGATGACGGGGAGGGGGGGGAGGTGAATTTCCCTCCTCTAAGTTGTTTATAATAAAAATAGCATTTTCTGCCCTGCTCCCTGTGTGTGTGTGTTCTGCTTCTGTTAGTTAGCAGGAAGGAGTTGAAGCTTTCCTGTCTGTCAGTTCAGTGACTTAATACATGTTTGAGTAGCTGGCCTCACCTTTTTATTGCTACACATACGTTTTATGGAAAAACTGAGGCAGGCAATGCAAATGGAAACCACAATTCATGTTCCTGCATTCCCTTTCATTTCCTCCTCTCTGTGCTCTGCCTTCCTTGGTGTGTTGGGTTGGTTTTTTTTCCTTGGGAAATTCCTTCTCTTCCTATACACTTCAGGTGCAAGAACATGGTGAAGCTGAGAATCTTGAGAGGACTCTTCTCTAGTTACTGCTGTTTTGGATCCTCTAAGCCGTATACAGAAGGAAATTGCTGTGGTCTTGATAATTGTAGTTAAGATTCTCTTTGCAGCTAGCTTCCCCTGTGAGGTATTGCTGCTGTATTGTTCGAGTGCTAATGAGGGGTTTGTCCATCGCCAGGAGAAGTGCTCTTAGGCTGAGGATGAGTAATTAATCAGGAAGCAGGTGTTGCACAAACTCCATCAGTATCTGCACTGGAGGAGAAAACACTGGCCTATTTAAAGAGAGAAGGAGCTGCCTTGGCACACTGTGCTTGGGAGCCAGGTATTCTGAATTCTGTATTTATGACTTCCTGAATCAAGGCACATTGCCAAAGGGGCTTTCACCTCTGCTAGTAAATGTTTCTAGCTGTTGAAAAGGTCCAAGTGTCATTATGAGAGTTTATGACACAGTTGCCTCTGGAATGCTTTGCAGAGTAAAATGCTCTTCTGTTGGTTCAAAGAAGATAGTGCTGAACTGCACTGGAACCAAGTCTAAGCCAAAGCGGGTCCAGCTGTCTTTCGCAGTTTGAGCCTGAGCAATGTTGTCTTCAGTAAGCATTTAAGAAACAGGGCTTTCCTTGTCTGTTTTAATGCCGTTAAATGATCTGCTTTAATGCAGATTTGGCTTTCTGGGATGAAGTTCAGTCCCTGCCTGGGAATGTCTGTAGTATCTGAAGATGGCCGTGACACAGGGCTAAGTTTGACTGTACAGACTAGTGAGATTGAGGCATGAGGACAGGAATACCCAATGTTGAGTTACGATCCTGAGATGTTGAAAAGAAAGCTTGCATTGCTGTTAGGTCACTATTCCATCCAGATGCACTGGACAAGTACTGTTGTATTGCAGTGATTCTGCTCTCAAACCCAGCCATTGCTACCTAACAGTCTAAAGGGTTACAGGTGCTAGCAGTGAGAACTAAAAGGAAAGAAAGGTTATATTTATCTAGTGCTGTGACAAGCAACTTGGCATCTTTTTTTTCTGTTCCTGCACGATATCCATAAAAGAAGAAAATTCTCTTACAGAAATAATTACTGCAGCACAAATTCTGTGTTTTGTAGGCAGGCGGAGTTTACAATCTAGATAAGACATCCCTGACATCTTTCTGCAAGCCTTTTGCTAGCCA
Source organism: Upupa epops (assembly GCA_013397515.1). Classification (NCBI taxonomy): domain Eukaryota; kingdom Metazoa; phylum Chordata; class Aves; order Bucerotiformes; family Upupidae; genus Upupa; species Upupa epops. The sequence continues at coordinate 89,268 of VZRI01011542.1, forward strand.
GTCTGTTCATTGCACCATGAGCAGCTTTTCTTGTTTTGGTTCTGTAGATAAGATTTCCGCTAACCTTGGCGGTGTTCAGCTTACCTAGATTGCTGTTTGCTCAAAGGTCTGTTTAGGAAAATTGAAATGTTAGAATTGCTTTTCCTAAATTCTGGTATTAAAAAACCCTAGTTTGGTCAGATCGTTTAAATAAGTCAGAGTGACCATTTGAACTTTGTGCAATTACAGGCATTCACTGGTGTGCAGGTGTCAAAATAACTGTGTCTAGTTAGGGCTTTGATTGTATTTGGGCATGACTCTTACAAAGCTCCATTAGATTGCAGAGAAAAAGTTGTGAGGCTTATGTCTTTTGGAAGTCTTGTCAAAAGATACATGAGTTTACAGGACTTAACTGTATTTGAAATTGTGTAGCTCCATGTGTGGCAAAATTCCCTGTATGCCTCCAGTAGCTATAACAGGTATAGAAGAGACAGTATTAATTATCGGTGATAACTTCTGTGAGTGGGATTTTAAATGGATGGACTTCTGCAGCAGTTGAGTTTTATGATTTATTACATTTATAGCAGTGTACTTGTGACAGCCAGGAAACTGTGTTTTCATGTTTGCTCACCTTGATGGTTTTATGTTTTGGTTTTTTGTTTTTTTTTTGCCTGCAGGACTAGAGTGAAATTGGAAAGCCTAGAAGATGCTTATATTTTAAGAGGAAATGATGACTCTCTTTCTGACAAGCATGGATGCCCAGCCTATGTGAGTCCAGAGATCTTGAACACAAATGGCAGCTACTCTGGCAAAGCAGCGGACGTATGGAGTCTAGGTGTCATGCTTTATACTATGCTAGTTGGACGCTATCCTTTCCATGACATTGAGCCTAGTTCCCTGTTCAGCAAGATCCGTCGTGGGCAGTTTAACATTCCAGAAACTCTGTCCCCCAAGGCAAAATGCCTCATACGTAGCATACTGCGCCGGGAGCCATCCGAAAGGCTGACTTCACAGGAAATTCTGGACCATCCATGGTTTTCTACAGATTTTAATGTATCGAATTCAGGATATGGTGCTAAGGAAGTGTCAGATCAGCTGGTGCCTGATGTCAACATGGAAGAAGACTTGGACCCATTCTTTAACTGAGCACAAAGACTGGTGTTCAGAAGGTACACAACCTGGAGATGGACACATGAAGGAGCCCTTCCTGCCGGTGTTAAATCACATCCTGCATCAGCCTAGCTTGGTAGCAAAAGACACTCAGAGGTCCTCAGATTGAGAAGGAACCTCCACAAGGAGCTAATATAACAAATGTAGCATGGGGACAGACTAGGGGGGCGGGGGGAGCTTGCTATCAGGTTAGATTGATTTGGAGGAGAGAAAAGACAGCATGGAGCAATTGTAGCTTCTCACCTTTTTGGAGCCAAGGAGACTGCACATGCCAATTCTGGTGCAGCTGTATCACTCCTGTTTCTGTTTCATTAAAAACAGTGGTAACTCACAACAAATAGAAACTTTTTTGCCTCAGCTCACATCTTGGCATCGCACTGTTAAGATATTTAACTTCAGCCATTATTCAGGGAAAATACAATTGGCTAACTTTTTTAAATCAGATGTCTAATAATTAATGGGATTAATTTAAGAAAAAAATTAGGTGCACAAAGATGGACATGAAAAGTGGGTGCTAAAAACAAACAAAATTTCAATTCATGTCTCTTGATAGCTATTTTCAACTCATTTCTTCTAAGTAAACTACTTAATATTTTTGTCAGGAAATGACATTTTAATGCTTTGTTCCCTTAAGGGGAAGTAACTGTCATTTAACAAAGCTGTTCTGTTTTGTGTCAAATGGTTTGTTGCAGGAAGCTATTGCGACTCAAACTTCCAGATGCATTACTGCTATACTGGGGGGGGGGGGGGGAAAAAAATGTAATATTTGTTTTTT
>VZRI01011542.1:91262-198071 GCA_013397515.1 Upupa epops
TGTATACTTGTTTTTTTTAAAGATATACTGGCTTCCATATCTGCCATGCTGCGCATGTTATGACTAGAGAGGGCAGAAAGCCCTTAATTGTGTCTTTATCTGAGAACCAATCTCTTCTTTAACTGACTGGCCCACATGTAAATAGAGGGCTCATTATTGAAGAAGAGTGTTGTGGATTTCTTTTGGTTTTTTTGGTTTTTTTTTCATTTAATTTCCTCTTGATTTGGGAAAAGAATTGTTTTGGTTATGTCCAGAATAAGAAATAAGAGGGTATTAATAAGCTGAACATTTATATTACAGATATTCCTCTTGAAACATACACAGTAATATGCACCTTTTGTATTGTCAAGACTTATTCTATTTATTGAAGAAAATGTCACAGTAGTGATGTATTAAGCCAGTACTTCAATTACGGGTTGACTTGGGATGACATGTTACATGCTGTAGTTAACACACTTCTTTTCTGTTCAGGTATCTCTGTCCCTAAATAACTTTTTATTTAGCTTCTTTTTCTAGATAGCTTTATTTGATTTAGACTGGCAAATGTTTTTATTACTGCTTTTATATTGCTGTATGATATTGAAATCTCTTGGCATAAATATTTGTGTTTCCAGTACCTCAGTTGTTCTGATATTACTGCCTGTATATGTTTTGTGAAGTGGTCATGTTTTTTGGGTAGGTACATGTGGACTCTGTAGTATGTAAATGTTACTTGAATTTGTGCTTAATTATAGTATGTGGCATGTGCGTACAGCTACTTGGCATTTGACGTATGGATGCTATTTGCCTGCCTTGCAGGAAAGTTACGGTCCCACTCTCAAGAGGATGTTTCACAGTTCTTTATCAAGAGACAAAGCTAGCTGCAGCTGACCTACCTTGGTTCTATTTTGGTAACTAAGAATATAAAGGATTAATGTTTTTACACTCTGAAGATGGTGCTGTGTCAAGAAGGACTTTTTTTTTATTTTATAAGTACCTTATAGGAGGAAAGATTGGTGATGTGCATGGTGGGGTTTTACTGCCTCTGGTGCTTTGTCATGTATTTGGTTTAATGTTTTTGTCCTAATCTCTTCAATAAATAAAATTGTGCATATTTAACTAAACTTCGGTGGTGAACAATATTCTTACTGAATGTCAGAGGTGCTGCAGTAGTTTGCTCTGCTAGGGTTGTTTAGCTGATACTTTCTGGGCTGCTAACAACCTCTTGCCAGACCTATTCACAGAGAAAGCTTAGCATTTATATTTACAAGGTAATAGTGTAAGCCTTTTCATGGAACATTTTACTATTTTATATAAGTGAAAATAAGTTCTAATTGGCTATTTTCTTTTGATTTATCCCTATAAAACCCTTTTATTGTTATCTTTTTGATTATGGGGAGCTCTTTGGTTGATGAAGAGAGATACCAAAATGATGCAGGCTGGCATCTGCCCTTTGCAAAGTCCTAGAGAAATGTGAATCGTACATCTGTACATCAGTTTCAGAAAGGCTGTATCTGTAGCAGCAACTTCTCATTATTTAAGGCCAGATTCTGTTTCTGTAATTAATCTTGGATAATAGTACTAATAGACAGTGAGAGCATGTACAAGTGTGTGTGGATTGATAAGGTGCTTTGTGAACTTGAGGTAGGGTGGATGAATCCCGGTCCAATAAGACAAGACCATTTGAATTAGGCTTTGATGTGAGCCAGGCTGCAGTCTATTCTCAGCAGTTCTATGATTTGAAAAAGTTACAGGTGGCTGATGGTCAGCCCTAAAGAAACCTCCCAGCTGAAATCTCTCCTTTTCAGAATAAGTGTGTTGCACCAAACTGATAGCACAGCGATGGGTGTCAGGCTGGCTAGCTTTGTTCTGTGTTACTTCATTCTGGGTTTATTCCTGGCACATGTTGAATATTTCAGTTGGTAGACTGAGAATTAGTGTTGATTATAGCACCAACTAGAAATGTTACTAACATGTACAAACTGAAGATCAGTTTTTAAATGATCTGTGTGCCTGTAGCCAAAGTTTAAATTACTTGAAACTCTTTCAAATCAAACTCCCACAATAAATGTGCTTTATGGAAAAAAAGGGCAGATTGTAATCAGTCATGGATGAAATAGGTGGGGGAAGCGCTGAGGATTTCCTTCTCCCTCACTAAAAGCTTATGTGAGTGGCTTCTGTTGTGTTTGGCTGGAAGTAGTTAGACCTTATTTTAAAGCAACCTGCATGCTTGCTTTTTCACTGCCAGTAATGATATGAAAAATGCGTCTGACTAATGATTGCTCGTTTGTAGTGAATTTTTTATTTCAGGCAACAGCTTTCTTGATGTTGCTATGGAGAAATCTTTTGATAGCTAGTCAGCTTTATAATATCCTGAAGGGGTACCTTTTTTCAGAGTTTCCTTCTCCCTAAAGTGAAACACAAGAGAGGGATCTGTGATTCAAACACCATACAAGGATAGCACTGCTTGCTGTAGAAATCCTGCAACAGTTTTCTTAGCACCACTCAATTCTCAATTTGAGTAGCAGATCTTGCGGTGGGATGCAGGATTTTGCTGAGCAGAAGCTGTCAGGTGAGCTTAGCAACCTCCTGGTTCAGGGGAAAGGAGATGGCTTCTCACAACTGTGCACACAGCCATGTGCACAAACAAAACCATTTCAAAGATGGTGACCCAAGAACAGACTTGGGAGTAGAGGGAGGCTTCCAGCCTCCCTGTGTCATCTTCCCCTCCTGTTTTAAAAAAAAAACAAACACAAAAACCCCTGTTTTTAAATTTTATTTACTTTTTTATTTGTCAGCGATTTCAAGCTACAGGCTTTTCTTCAGGACTGCGCAAACAAGTGGCAATAATTCCTTTGGTACCATGATGTCATAGAACCTGATCCTCTAACCTTATTGAGGTATGCATGTGTTACGGGGATGAATCAGTTAAATCAATTAAAAATGCATTTTCCTAGAGATGAAATAAACTTGGTAAGTCTGTTTCTGAAAAGAAAAAATAAGAAATAAGCTGAATTCAAGCTCCTTAACCCCCAATTTAAGGAGCTTAAACCACATTTTCCTGGCAGTCAGAGAGGAAGGGTATGAAATCTGATGCCCAGGAAAAATTATTGGGAGGTGGGGGGGAGAAAATATTCCTCATCCTGAAACGATTATGCTGAAATTTGGAAATGCATGAGTAAGCTCTGTGACTAATAACATAATGAATACCAAAAGAATTAGTAATGATCAGCTCTTTATTCCTAAAGTTTAGTCTAAGGTTTCTATGAAAATCTTGCTTATTTAATAAGTGACAGTATAGCTAACAACCTAACTAGCTCCTAATGTTCCTGTTCTTTCAATAGAAGCAAATGTTAAAAATTGGGAACATGGTAAGACAAATTGAAATCAAAGCCTAAGTAAAGCAGGGTATAAATAACAGTAATATGTGTAATTCCACTAGAACATGAAAAATTACTGAGGAAATTTCTTTCAAAAAAAGAAAAATCAGACCAGTTCTGGAACTGCCTTTTGCTTTTTGTTACATCCTTTGCAGTTACTTTTTGGTAGGAATTTCCATGTCTCTGTTCCTGCATTTTAAATTCTGAATGAAGTAATTTTCAGCTACTTGCTTGGAATTTTGATCTTTCTGAAATGTCTTTAGAGGTCTCAGGTTTCAAATTCTAGGCCATATTTGGCTTGGAAATTTCTAAGTATACAGGTGAGTGTGTGTAAATGTAAAGAAAATCTGTATTTAGAGTCATGGTATTGCAAATCCTGAAAAATTAATTTGAATTTACTTGTGCCGATGTAAATGAGTTGAAACCCATCCTTAAGGACCTGGATAAGCCTAACTGTGTGCTGAGAGTTGACATTGATTCTATTAAATCATTAAATTTAAAATGGTTTAGACTTCTAAAAAAAAAGAAATGGCCCCGTACAGGAGTGGATCACATATGTTCTGGCTCTCCTGCCACAACATCCATAGTGCGTAGGGAAAAAATAAAATAATCTTGGTGTGGCAGCTTGTGGAAAGCAGTAGTTTAGCTGATGCATTTATTTCTGCTCAAGAGATTAAAGTGTAGTTGCAAAGCTGGTGCTGACATCATTCCAAGCACAAAAAAAGCTGACATCAGTTTTATAGTATATTGCCTTCATCTGACTAGGTTAGCAAAACACATACTGCAAAGGCAGTACATGAAGAAGGTGGCGTGTTTGTCTGTGCTTCCCACTTAGTCTCTGACACCAGAGTCAGTCCTGCAAAGACTAAAGCAAGCCCACTGGGCTTAACTCTTACCCATCTTAATCTCCAAACATCAGTGTTAAGCACACAGTTTGTTTGAGGTGGGTGTAGGGCAGCCCTTGCTGGGAAGCCCAGGTTTGAACTTTTGTCCTCCACAAAGCAAATCAAAGTGACATAGTGAAAAGGGATGTTGTGACACAGTAGGGCAAATGCTAATCTGGTGCTCATCGAGGTGTGTGCAATTGGTCAGCAAGGAAGGTAGAAGAGTTGCTTCTGATGTGCAGGTAGCAGGACTGGGTGATGCTGTCTCTGCCTTCTGCTCCCGCCTACTGTGCAGGCAGCACTGGCTGCTGTCATGGGAGTCTGAGTTATCCTGCTCTATGTTTATTCCATCTGCAGGAGTGTGGTGGAGGTGTGTATGGTGGTAGCAGAAATCAGGTATCTTCCTCCTTTCGGTTGTGACGTAAAAACTAAAGCCTGCACTGAGAGGACACATAGCAATAGTGTGCTCTGTGGGTCAAGCTAAGTCCTTCAAGGTATGGGGCAGAGTTGGGTAAATGTCAGATCATCTGCTTATACTGAGATACAAGTGTACAAAGGTGTACACTTTCATGTTTTATACTCACCCTTAAAAGGGCAATCATAGTGTTTGCCCTGAGAATCTGGCTTCAATGTTTATGTGATTCCACAAGAGGAGCGTTGTTGCCCCTGCAAGGACCAGTGATCCCAATTAGTGACCCCTTGTCTGATGCAATGCAGTCTTCAGTCTTTTTTACTTCCAAGTTAGTCAGTTCATTGTTTCTCTCAATAACAGCTTTTAGTTAAAATTGTATTTAATTCTGTCACTAGAAATAAGGATAAAATTTAGGCATGTGTTTTAGTCAGAAATTAGAGTATCATTGTTATAAAAAAGTCAGTTTCATGCAGCTCAGTTTTGAAAGCTCAGTCAGCCTGCTGAAAGGGAAGTGTTCATGCTTGCTGGTCACAAATGGGTGTTTCATTTCTTAATATTTTCTTGTATTCTGCTCCCTCCTATTTGTAATTACCATAATTGCATATTATTTGTAATTTCAAAGTGTCTGCAATTGGTAATTAACTTGGTTAGGTTTCACGTTAGCAAGAAATGTGTCTTATCCATGGGAACAGCCTTTAGAACAGCTCAAAGGTGGAGTCTATCTGTGGGTAAAGATTGCAGCTCTTCTGGATGTGAAGTTACTGACAGGGCTCCAGTTGCATCAGAGTAAAAGATTTTACTACATACAGACTTCATATGAGAGTAAATGTTGCTTCAAAAATTATATAACGGGTACTCTCTTTAGTAGCTGAAATCAAGGCCAATCAAATCAAGATGCTCAGGCTGAATAAGTGCCTGCATATTTTGTCACTTGTTACTTTTTACTAACTCTGCAATTCAGTCAAAGGAACGTATCTTGGAGGAGCAGTAGCATGATTGCAGCAGAGATATTATGGCAGAAAAAGAAAACCCATCTTTTTTTCTTTTCAATATTATGAGGAATGTTTGGAAATCCGGGTTTTTTGGTACTATATAGAATGCTGAGTTTTTGCTATGTCTGAGGAGCTGCTAACAGGAATAGCCAGTGATCTCATGTAACCTTGGGACAGCAGTGAGATTTGTCAGGAAGTTAACAGTGCTGTCTTTAATTTTAAAAAGAAAAGGAACATCAGGAGCACGAAATGCATGATTTAGAGAAATCTGCTGACATTTTGCTATTGACTGCAGCTGATGAAAAGGAAGTAGTCAAAATCCTCTGACTCCCTTCTTTCTGATTGATCAAGCCTTGAGTATAACCCATATTCCTCTGCAGGATAACATTTTTTTCAGTATCAATGTAGCTGTTTATAGAAAAGCAGGACAAGGTCAAGTTTGCATGTATGTCCTCAGAGCATGGGAGAAGCAGAGTGATTGTATCATTCCTCTTTTTTTGTTTTGCCTTCTGAATAGTCTCTCTGCATAGATTAAGGAAAACACTGCCTTTTGCCCCTTGAGTTGGAGAAACATAGCTAAGCTGTTCCAGAATAACTTTGATGACCTTTCAAGGTCCAAGTGGTGTTTTGAGTTGTTGCTAGTTGAGCAATGGGAAACCAGTGCCTTATTATTTTTCATTAAGTAAGCTGTAGTTGTACAACTGATTTTGCAAAATGCCTTGAAATCTACTGATAACATTCCCTCCATGATTTAACAGGCATGTTGTTCTGCTTCTCGTACAGTTCTCTTTTAACATGATCACCATTTTGTGTAGTTAGTAATACTAAGGGAAAATAAGTTTTTAAGCTTGGGTAGTCCTGCCTGTAAGTCATGAAGGTAGCAAATGTAGCAGATAAAGGGTATTTTGTGTGAGAAATCATAGATTTTGACCACCCGCTTTCCTAAATTGCAGAACAAAGATCAAAATCCCTTAGTAATTGTGTCTAAACAGCTATGTGTTCTGCCTTCTTATGCTTTTAAATTAAATTCTGCTTTTATGTAGGACAACTGCAATTGTAAGCAAACCTTGAAGTTCGTGCTGGGTGACTCATAGTGTATTTAGAGGCTAGACATAAAAGTACGGGAGTAATGAGTGCATTGTATCCAAAAGCTACCTGTTGCAGAAGCATCAAACTTTTCTTAAGGGCTGAAGGCTTCTCCTCTTCTTTCTAATGGGAAGTAGTATTAATGGACTGTAAATATTGGTGCTCCCATCCATAAGTAATATTTCTAGCATCATGGCTGTTGGATATCAGTTGTTCAGAGAAGTGGAAAAAAGGTATCTGAATTACATCTTTTCAGTATTTCTTTGCAACTTCTTGACACCACCTATCTACTGTGAGTTCCAGTCAGCTGAATCAACATTTCAGCTCTTCAGACTCAGAAGACCTTCCTTCAGTAGGTTAGTTGGCAGACTGTAAGCTTCAGTGTCTGGGCTAAAACCATGGTGCTTTCACTGCCTGAGCAGACTGAAGACTGATTTAGGGCAATTTCAAAGCTTGCTCCAAGATTATTTTCACAACAAAAGGTTACTCTGTCAGTGCACAGCAGGGGAGGACAACTGCACTTCTGCAGTCAACATAGACAATCCCAAGCTCTGTTCTGCCTCTCATTTCTTAAATCAAGTTCCTCTCAGACTGAGAAACCCCCTGCCAGCGTTACATATACAGGGAAGACAAGATTCAGACCATCTAATGGTATTGAAACTAGAAGTTATGGCTTAGTCAAGTCAAATTTATCTGGCTAAATGTTGACATCTCTTTTTCTCTCCGATGACTATAAAAGGAGCTCATTGTGGCTATCTTAGCTATAGATGTCTAAGTGTATATTGGACTAATCTTCACTGTTTGCCAAAAGCATGAAAACATCTTGTTTCTTTTGAGGAACACCAGGTATCCAAGACATCCACACAAGGCTTACACATGTGATACAGGGGCTCCAGAAAAAGGATCTCCTACGAAAAGAGAGCTGATGTGGTGGGATGCACTCAAGCATCTCAGATAATAGTGAATGGACATGTCTGTATGGTTGTCCATATAGGTTGATCCGGCAGACCTTAACTTTTGAAAACCTAACGCTTTCTCTCATAAGTTTGAGTTTCCTAGGTGTCAACACTTGGGTACCTTCTAAAATGTAAATACATGTTGTCCTGGTTATGACTCTCTCGTATACATACATATACATGTGTCATTTATGTAGAAAAATACTCTTTCCCAGTTTAGAAACGGCTACTTGTAAAAAAAAGCTTCCAAGTGCTGTTGGCTCAGAAGTGTTTCAAGTCAAAGGAGGCCTCACCCTTATGTAATATGTGACTAAGTTCTCAGCCACAGGGACACATGTACTATTTTAATCCTTTTATATCAAGCAGGTTTTGGACAAACCCCAGAAATAAACCCAAAAGCAGAAGCAGCATAAATCATCGTAGTAATAATGAAAGAGTAATGATGAATGTTGATATACTATGATATAGTGGGAGAGTGAATAAAACATGGAGAGCAAATGCAAGTTTTTTTATAGCATGTCACTGTTTAATTTTCCTCCGGTTTCATCCCTGCAAGATGCACACTTTGTGAAAATACTTAAGCAGAAAAATTAAATGCTTTGGACAAGCGTTTTCCACTGCTTTGGTGTCTAGCAGAGGATGTGCTCTGGCTGCAGAAGCAGCTGCTCTAACTCATATAGCCCATTAAAGGTGTCTTGTGATCCTACCTGTTGAGTGCATGGCAATTCAACCAAATGACTTTTTATTTGGAGGAGAGATTTGTGTGTTGTCAGACAGAAAGATTCAAACCAGGCGCAGAACAATAAATTCAATATTTGCAAATCTCTCTCAGTAGGAAAATGAGTTCCTAGCATTTCCTAATACTTCTCCAGACAAGTGTGTTCATTAAACAATGCTTATGTTTTTGTTCTCTTAAAAGCCAAACTATCATATGAGGCAGCCTTGTGTTTAGCACTTGCTCACTGAGCAAAAATCCTATGGCAACCAATAAATGGAAGCCAAAAATGTTGCAATATTATTTTAGAGGACTCATCCGCTTATTTTTACAGTTGGCCTTGCATAACCCTCTGCATTTTTGGACTCTGCCTTATGTAGAATATTTCTTAAAGTTTCCATTTATTTCAATTGTACACTGAATGCTAGGAAAATTCCTGAAAAATTAGAAAAAATGAGTCACAAATACTTTTCCTTTATTATGTTATTCTGCCCTTCTATAACCTATTTATGTACTGTGCTTACATAATAGTTATTTGGTGCTGTATTTTTGCTGAGGCTCTAACACTAATTTTTAGGTCTACAAAGCAAAGACAAAAACAGGGTCATGGTGGTAGCTTGAAATCTGTCTGCTTCTTGGGAATTAAATATGCGGCTCCCAGCTAATGACTAGATTGGGTTTTGCAGCTTGAACTGCCCCATATCGATCACAAGAGTCTGTAGAGTTTGGAACATGAGGTTTTTTTAATCTTTCAGTGTTGTTGTGGAAATAGACATATATAAACAATGGGGGAAAAAATCAAACATAACCCCCCCCCATTTACTGTCAGTGCAGCTCAGGCATTTAGTGTACATCCACTGGTGAATTAATTATCCTGATGTAACCAGCAGTTATCAGCCCAGTATCAAAGACTGCATCTTGATACAGGAGTGATGTCTGAGCTATTATATATTTTGCACCCTTCTCCCACAAAACCAGTAACAAAATCCTGGCATTTTGATCATCTTTAGCCAGTGGTATTGGAGCTCATGAGTTGCTACAAGGCAGTCCTCTATAGATTGGCTGTTGCACGCCTGATGTTGCAACTCAGTTGTCACCCATGCTGAATTGCACATGTCGTGGTTGCAAAATGGTCTTCTGAATAAATAAATGCCTGTAACTTTTTATCTGTCTTTCTTCTGCAAATAGGGTCTGATGTAAAAGTGGCCATAGATGAGATTACATGTCTGCATATGTGCGTGGGGGATTGGGCAGGTGGGTGTGCGCACACAAATGAACAAGCCTAAATGTGGGAAAGCGGAGACAGTACCATTCCACTTCTCACATATCTCTGCACCTAGCTGCACAAGAAGCTGAAATAGCAAATAGTGATCTATTACCCAGTTGCTTCAGAGCATCACAGCTTACTTCTTCAGCAAGAAGAGGTGGGGAAAGATTTGGCACTTCTGTAGGCTGAAGGTTTGTGAAGTGCTTTGCCTGCTCTTTGAGAGGAAGGCTGATGGGAGGTAGCAGGACCCTTTTCTCACCTGTTCAGGAAATTCTTGCCTGTGCAAATACACAAGTTTTGTAATTTGTTAACTTGTACATGTATATAAAAATAATGGAGAAACCAACCAAATCAAATCCTCGGATTCTTTAAATACCCTCAGGTTGGTTTCAGCTCCCAGAACTTTAGGTTTCTGAAGGAAAGATCTCAGTTCCTTTATGGTTTGTGGAGATCCAATCAGCACAGCCTGTGGAGCCTAAGGTTTGATGATCTCATCCCAAAGTAGACAGTGATATTTGAACAGGTGAGTGCTTGGGAGCTCTCTAACATTTAAAACAGGAGACAAACCACCTAGCTCAAATATAGCTGGCAACCTCAGTCACTAGAAATCAAGAGAGCTGTATCACACTTATAGATAGTCTAAGAAAATCGATGTAGTAATTTACATTCCCACTATTTTCCACAGGCCTTGAACAAGGACATTAAGAATAGGAAATAGAAGAATTATGTGTACAAACAGCTATTTTTATACACCCAAGTATGCATTTATAGATAATAAGGTAGAGTATAACTATTCATATGCTAATCTTATTAAAATGCGTACTTGGTTTGCAAGTTCTTTAAGACAAGGACAGTTTGTTTTTTCTCTGTTTGTATGCACTAGCATCATGAAGTGTGGATATGCCTAGGACAGAAGGTCCTTCTGACTACTGAATTAAAATTAACATATTAGAAAGGTTAAATATTTTTAGGATCAAGCAGAATATGCCCATCTTATAAGATCAGCAACCACCTATTCTTAAGTCAAGACATCTGCTTTCTTCTAGTTCAATTCTTTTGTGGGTTTTTTTGTATAAAAGGAACACATTTTTTCTATGAACTTTAGCTGCAGCTGATCTAATATTGGAAAACCCATTTCTCACTGAACCTAAGCAGGTTTTAACCTAGCTTTTGAAAGGGAAGCAAAATATATTAATCTACTTCAGCAAGTGTACTCAGAAGATAATCTATGAAGGGTAAATGAAAATGCTGGAATAATTCTTATCGTACGGTCCTGCTCTGAAAGCAGGTCAGAGAAAAATATCATAAATTGTTTGTAGTTTTAGATGCTCCTATTATACCTCAGACTATCAGTCCAAGAGAAATCATCTAGTATATTTTCTGAAGGGTTTTTTTAAAGCAACAATGTTTTTAGTTATACCCAACACTAGATTACATTGCATTTTATATTGCTGTACTTAAAAGCAAGAATCATCTTATTCAGATTTATGACAAAAAAGAAATAGGTGATCGTTTAAAAGTTTCAATTTACTGGTGTGATAAGCATGGTTTAGTGGTTTATAAAATCGAACAGGGTGTGACAGTGTCTAGAGCAATCCTTCCTGATCCACAGTGATGTTTTGTGGAGTTCTGCTTATTGTTGTTCATTTTGTTGATACGTGTACTTATGCTTGCTCCTGACCAGTGGTGGAAATACTTCTAGGAACGAAGCTTTTGTCATGATGGTTGTGGTCACAAAGCTCTGTCCACAAGGTGGTTATGCCACCCTAATGTGTTGCCCACATCAATTCATCTTTGATGTTGGGACCCAATTTCAAACATTTCAAGCAAGAATTCTCTAAGGGTGTCCCAATGGTTGCGGCAGTCTGCAAAGCTCCTGCTCTGAGGTATCAAATCATCTTCTTACCTGAAAGCCAGCAGTCACAGACCCAGATGAGCATCATGCTGGAGCTGCAACGCGGTGGAGACCTGTCCACAGTTGGCACTGTGACTGAATAGTAGTCGAGGAGTGCAGGACTGAGTAATTTAGTAGAGCCCTGAGAAGCAGTGGTTTGGCACAGCTGGATTTTGCGATGCACACCCCATCCAACTTTTAGAAGGTTTCATGGAAAAACAAGCATTGTGAGGGCAGACTCTGTGGTCCTTTTGTTTATTGACCAGTACGTTGTTCCCTGCAATAGCAAATGTCATTGTAAAAAGATATTGGTACAAATTATTTGTACTTAGCACTTGACGGATGTTAATACAACACCCATCTATTAATTATGGTAGATTAATTATAACAAGATACCCTTCCTTCTGTGGTTTTCTTTCACTTAGTATTTCTACTTGAAAAGAGCAACAGTCATGAAATTGAGGCTGTGACTTAGGGTGGGAAAAGTAGAGGTTAATTAATTTCTAAAAATAATCTTATTTTAAATTGAATGTGAAATGAGAGAAAGAGGAATACAGAGTACTCTCTTCTTTCTACTCACAGCTGCATATGTTCTGTGATCCCTTTTTTGGTGCTGCCTTGTCACTTTTTCCACCTCCCATAACAATGCACGATTCCCTAGCAGTACTCAAGATGTACAAGAATTTCATAGATTCATACAGGAGATCGTTCTTCCCAGCTTCTATTGCAGAAGTTTAGTAGTTCTAATATTTTTTCTTAAGGCCACACCTTTAGTTCTTTCCTCTCTCCCTCATTTAAACTTCATGTCTCTTATGATTATGTGGTAAAGCTAAAAGGACAGAAATGCACTGTGTGATCAGATGTGTTCTTTTTTTTCTACAGTTCCTGTGTGTTTCAGAGGCCTGACTTTTTTGTTATTTTTCGTACTGAAGGTTAACAAAATACAAAATTCAAGAAATGTAAAGCACAACTGTAACTGTCTTACTGTGCTGTCATTTCACTTCATTCAACTGCTGAGAGTCATATGACCTCTGAAAGGAATACAGACCTGGCTGGGTACTTTTCCTGTGGAAAAAAAACCATTTTTCCATGCCAACACCATTTTTTGGGGTAACCCTGTCCAAGGCCAACTCTCACAGGTCACTCTGGGTGTTACAGGACAGGTGACCAAGGACTAAACTCCAATTTCTAGACTTTTCAGGAATGATACCCTTTAAGAGAAGTGTCTTTAGAAATTGTTTGGTTTAGTGGTATTAATAATATATATTATTGCTTTGCAAGTCAATATTCCTCTGAGAAATATCCCAAACATCCAAAATAAACCATAAAAATGATGCACATTACTAGGGCATTAGAAAAACACTTAGATGGCCATTTCACACTGGGACTATTCAGAGTAATGTTGTTTCCCTCCTCAGAATTTGTGACTGCAGTTCTGTCCCACAAAAGGTTGGAGATAGGTACCTGTTAAGTTCCACACTTGCACTTGGAAATTGCTGTGCCTAGTGATAACTGAGTTTCACCATCATTTGGGCCATGGTACTGAACAAGTAAATACATCATTATTTAATGCTTGATGTCATTTGTATGTATGTTTTATTATTGTTTATATTTATAAAGAAAAGATTATTGAAATATATTAAGTTAAAGTATGATACAAAAGTACATATGACTGTAACTTGAAATTACTTACGTAAATGCAGTTGTACAGAGCCACAACCAAAGTTCATTTTATGTTCTCTTCTATTCAGCTAGGTAAGGAACAAGTTGTTCTCTGCTGCGTGACACAGGGCTATTTCATCAGCCTGCTCTGAGTAGTTCCTTTCATATAAACAGGGCTGAGCAGAGTCACTAGCAAGAAAGGAACATGTTGCAAATGCTTCATCACACGGATTTTTCCTTTCACACCGGGGAGCCTCTGGGGCAAAATGACTCAGGTGACTGATGATATTAATGCCAACAGGAAAAAAAAGATAAGATTTGGATGGAAGGAATGCAGCAAACCAATAGAAAAAACATCACTTTCTACAGTCATCCGGCAACTTCCTAGTCTGAATTTAGTCATTTTGCCCTTCCCTATCATAGTTTCTTCCCTTCAAAATCCCCCGTCTGAAAGGGATATGGGTATACACCAGCCTTCTGCCTCAAGGCAGCTAAGGTTTTATGCTGTAGCACAACCAGTATCCCCAACTCTTACTGCATTAAATCAAACTTGAATGCAATGTAGCAGAATTTAATTTAGATTTTTGTAAGATTTGGCCTTTTGAAATCAGCATGAATTATAATGTTCCACTCAATAGTTTGTCCAGCAGATGGCAAGTCACTTGATTTTGCTTTAGTGAGTCTCAATCTGTGAAACACTAAGGTTTTTCTTTGCTGAAACAGGACTGGCATGCGTTCAGTAAGAATAAGCTCATACTAACAGTTTTGCTTCACTTTTCTGTTCTATATAACGATGGTTTGTAAATACACTGTATGAAAGCATGTTTAGTAGCAACATGTGGACCGTGCTGATAAAAGAGAAGTTGATCCAAAGTACTCAAACTCAGTCTAGTAAGATCAAAACACATTAGGGAATGTTTGCTTATTTCTTTGGGTTTGAGATTGGGGTATTTTTGCAGCTTATTGTTTCACAGCAGTTTGATTTCTGTTTCAAAGGACATGTGAAACCAGGACTGCAAAATGCTGCATGACAGGGAATTCTGATATTTTTCTACCTGACCATGAGCCAGAAAGCTCACAAGAAAGACTGTTTTAATCTTTCCTGACTAATAAAATTAAGTACTAACATCTTTGTGTGGCCATCTGACTAGAATGCTGCTAATTACTAATTGCAATCAGAAAAAAGGATTAAATATGAAGCCATTCATACTCAAGATACTTTTTGGGTGGGACGATAGATTTACTGAGATTAACTTTTTTTAATCTGAATTTTCTCATTCTTATCTCTTTTCAGTAGACTACTTTAAAGGAGAAACTGTGTCTGGCAAAAAAACTTCTTAAACCAGCATCAGGATGTCCTAGCTATTCCAGACTAAAACCAGACTGATTCCACTATGTTTAGGAGCATTCTTTATGACTTACAAATTTATATATTCCATGTAGTTGTATGCCAATCATAAAAATAAACTTACTAACATAAACCATAAACATATGTTCTGCTCCTTACTCCTAGTTAATTCTAATCAGTTATGTATTATCTGAGAATTATTATTATCTAAGAGTCACGTGGCTGAATATCATAAATTAATTAGCAAATTAGAAAATAGTGAATTAACAAATATTTGCCAACATTGAGAAAGACTGAATCTGCTATTTAGTGTCTACATAATTTTTTACATAGATTTTTGAAAAGTTCTGTGAAGTGAGCCACAGTCACTGATGTCAGTGGGACCAGAATTTCCACTTAATAACTCTTCTTTCCAATCCCTAAGTGAAAATATAAATATTTTCAAAAACTTTAAATTCATCAAAAGCAATGACCATCTGCTGTCTCAGATTTTGGTTTCTTTTAGAGCAAAATTATTGGAATTACTATCTTAGGTATTGTTTCAGGAAAAGCAAAAACAAAAACCAAGATGACTGATTTTTTTCCCCATATCTTTCTGTGTGGCTGCTGTATCTCTCTTTGAGTACTGCGGTACCTACACAGATGGCTGTGCATTTCAGTTCTCCTCTCTTTAGTACCCCTGGGTATTGGAATGAGATGCTTCATGGTCAGCTTCTGTCTTGCTTTCATTTACAGTCATCCCATATTTTTAATTATGTCCATTTGGCAGAAACTGAAACACTACAAACCATGACCTTGGGTTTGGACTTTATGTGGTCTGTATCCGAGTAGTTTTTGTGGGGAATTTTTAGAGGACAAGAATGGATGAAAGAACAGTCTTTTTTTCCCCTGTCATTTCTGAAGGAAAATTATATAACAGCCATGGCTCTACATTATGGCTTTCTTTTCTGCTTTTCTTTAATTTTAGCCATCTTTTCTGGTTCCTGTTACACTTAGTTCCTGAACTCTCAGCACAATGAGAGTAATTGTTCATGGAGAGAATGAGTTCTATAAAAGTCAAGTCATCAACAATCAACTGGCCAATTGCCTGAGGCCCTTTTTGTTTTCTTCATGGGACATAACTGCAAGTCCCTATTCATATGAACGAGTCTTACACACCTAAGTAGCCCTATTGACAGCAGTGGTAAAATGAAAGCAGAAAAAAAAAGAAGTTTTGTGCAACACTGTCTTGTGAGCCTAGGATTGTTCTAGTTGTCACATATCTTTAGCTGATGGTATAGATTCTCTGGCTTCTGGCAATATATATCCCCCTAGCTATGCCGTTTCTATTTTTTTAAATAGGCAGAGAGAAGAAATTAAATTCAGAAGTAGAAAACTGTTATGCAGGTAATTTCAAAAACAACGAATTTTGTGGCTAGGGCAACGATAGAGGTTCTTGAAGGTTTAGTAGAAGCATTAAATTGGATCTGTCTGATGTTATTAGCATCTCACTGGTTGCTGATTTCTTTGTAAGAATATACCAGTGTAGAGAAATTGTTGACTTACTTGATACACCACATCCCAGGTTCAAAATTATGGAAAAAAGTAGACAAAGCTGACAGTGTTCACACCATCTAAAGATAAGGAAGGAGGCTAAGAAACATGAGTAGTAATTACAAAGCAATATAATGAAAGGGAATATTATGCTTCTTGCAGTTTTAAGAGTTTTAAGACAGATATTATTCATTAGTTCAATAAGTAAGACCAGTAATAATAAATATATTTACAAAACTTTACAAGCAAACATTCTAGGACTCTCAAATTAAAATCAAAATAAAAAGAGGCAAATCAAATTAAAATCACTTAATGTTGGACCTTTAAGCAGTAGTTACTTAATTTTACAATGCAACAAATTCCCAGCAGGGGAATGACGTGAATTTGGGGAAGTCTTGTGCTGACTTCCAAATTTACTGTCATGAAAAACCATCTGCTACTTTCATAGGCTTCTTTACATGGACTGCTTCCTCATTGTTTTTGATATGGCATGTTTCCTTTCTCCTCAGTAACATGAGTGCCTTTTGCTTGTAGGATCCCGTTCTGGACCAACTGAACAACACCTATGTTTCTCACTCAAATCAGGATTTGGTTTATAGACTCATAAATGTTGGAAGAGACCTCCAAAGCAATCAAGTCCAACAGTCAACCCAAATGTCACCATGCTAACTAAGTCATGTTTTCATGCACCACATCTACAAACACCTTAACACCTCCAGGGACACCTTCACCACCTCCCTGGGCAACCTGTTTCAATATCTGACCACTCAGTGAAAAATCTTTTCCTAATGTCCAATCTAAACCTCCCCTGGCTCAAATTGAGTCCATTTACTCTTGTCCTATCACTAGTGACTTGAGAGAAGAGACCAATCCCCCCTCCACCTCTCCACAACCTCTTTTCAAGTAGTTGTAAATTGCGATAAGGTCTTCCTCGACCTGTTTTTTTTCCAGACTAAACAATGCCAGTTCTCTCTGGTGCTCCTCATAATACCTGTTCTCCAGGCCCTTCACTGGCTTTATTGCTCTTCTTTGGACATGCTTGATGTTCGTCCTGTATTGAGGAGCCCAAAACTGAACACAGTACTCAAAGTATGGCCTCAGCAGTGCTGAGTACAGGGCAATGATCACTTCTCTAGTCTTGTTTTTGATTCAGGCCAGGATGCAGCTCACATATCAGATGTGTCAGGAAGCTATCTTTCATGCATTTTAGGAACATTTTAGATTATTTCCTCTTTGTTGTGTCATATTTCTAGCAGATATCAGGTAAGTTAAAGTCCCTCATGAGAGCAAGGGCTAAGAGACTGTGAGACTTCTTCCAGTTGCCTGCAGAGTGGTTTATCCATGCCTTAATTGTTCTTGGGTATTCTGTAACAGACTCCCAATAAGATATCTGCTTTGTTGGCCTCCTCCCTCATCTTTATCCATCTCAACCTTGTGTTAGTTTAATTAAGTTCAATAGGATCAAAATTTTCTCAATATAGAGCCACCCAACTACCTCTCCTTCCTTGCTTCTTCTTTCTGAAGAGCTTATAGTCATCCATTTCAGTGCTCCAGTCATGACAGCAATCCCATCACATTTTAGTGATGGTGATTGTCATAATTGTCCTGTTATACAATGGCTTCCAGTTACTCCTGCTTGTTGCCCATTCTCTGTGCATTGGTGTAGCTGCACTTTCGCTGAGCTGTTGATTTAAGCCCCTGCTTAAATGACTGCCTGCCACCCCCAAGCTCACTCCTACTTATGCTGTTTTGATCTTTTGTCCCCCTTAAACCTAGTTTAAAGATCTTTCAGCTAGCCCTACAATTTATTAGTAAGGACCCTTTCCCTGCTCTGAGACAGCCTAACTCCATCTGACCTCTGTAGGCCCAATGCCCTGTAAACATCTCCATGATAAAAGACCCCAATATTTCACTAATGACACCATTCTTTGAGCCCTAACTAAACTATGCTTGGTTTAGTTACCTAAACATAGGCGTCTGGCTCTGTTTAGGACACTTAGCCTAGCCTCAGTTGATGGTTGAGAAGATACAGGTCTCCTGTAAGTTCTGTGTCATGTCTGTCACACCATCACATGAAATATCATACACATAACACTTGCTTAGGTTTCTGACAATGTATGTTTACATGCAGATTGGAGTCCAAACTGCTGTTCATCTCATGGACCCATGAAATGCCTCACAAACTCTACTGACATATTCAGTTTTACTTCTCACAATCACATAACCCCTTACTTCACCCCTAACTACCAGCCCCTGGGCTACCTACTCCTTTGATCAGCAGCTAGCACCTACCCTTCAGCCACCAGTATCCTACAGTGTATCTTTTATTTTGGTACCTGTAAATGGCAATCGCTACAGCTTGTTGTGGAAGGTTAGAAGTCCCCTGTTGCAAAGGTGACTGTTCTGTCAGTTTTGGCCCACCAAAATCTGAATGCCACAGCAGAAGGACAAGAAAATCACTCATGGAGGAATTCTGAAATTCCATGAGATCGGTTTCTTTTGTCTAATATCAGTCCAATATTCTTCCTTTCTGGAATCCCTCACCTCCATTTTGGGAGTGACTTATATGGGGGTCACTGTAAGAGGTCTGTGTAGTGACTGCAATTACGTGAACTTTGAACAGAAGGTTTATTTCCCAAGTGTTAACTTGACATTTCCTCATCTTGTCAGCTTGTTGTTTAACTTTCGTGTCTTACAAAAATTCGTTTCTTCTTTTTGTTTCTTCTAGCAGTTGAAACTGGTAGCTACTTTTAAGAGTGGATTTTTTTCACCTTTACATCCTCTTTCAAGGAGAATTTTAATAATGTCTCATATGATAGGAACAATTTGTCTCAGTAACTTCAGTATTTTGTAAAAGATTTTTGCTTCTTGACATTGAAAAAAATCCCAAAATGACCCAGCCAATCAGGAAAATCATATTCAGGTTTTTTTTCCTTAGTGGAAACTGAATTATTTATAACAGTAGTTTGATTATATTAAAAAGCACAATCCAAAGTCTACAGTACGTTACTGGCTCCATTCCTTGCCTAAAACAGGCATGTTTATATTTTTCCTCAGTAAATATGTGATAATTAAATGCAAATAGACCATATTTTTCAAATGAATTCCCAACCCTGGAAACTTGGATGATTATAATCTTGCCTAATAAATGCACAACTTCAAGTGAAATCAAAGTTTACTGAAGCAGAACATTCTTAGCAGTCAGTAGCAACCATCACTTAGTGGAAAAAAACCCCAGGATTAATATAGACACATCACTGAAAAACTGATAGCCCTAAGGTATTTTATAATCATGGTATATACCTAAGTATTAATTGAAAACACTGTGCACTCTTTATGGGATGTTCTCAGCTAATCCATTCCTGTAAATTATTAAGCTATATTGAAGTAATGCCTAAGGCTGTCATCAATTCTCTTGCATGTTTCCCATTGTGTATGTTCTCCCCTGTTTCTAGGTCAGCTTTTCAGCCTCCTCCTTACCCCTTGTGAAAAAAAGCAATCTCTGCCTCATATACTTCCTTTGTGAAAAGAGATACCTGTTTGCTCCTTGGCTGACAACACCTGGTCTTTTCCCACTTCCTTAAGATCTAAGGTCCTGAGTCCCATGTAGGGATAAGGGAATAGATTTTGTATTGCTCTGCTAGCTGCAAACCAATGAGCGGTGGCTCTGTGTACCACACCTTTCTGATGGATTTGATCTATCCCAATTTGCTGAGCTAAAGAAGGGCAGATATTAAATCACAGAGAAGAGATTATGAAAGAAGGTACTACCTCCTGCCCAGATTTCAATGACAAATTGAAATCTCTGGTACTACCCTCCTCATTCCTTCCTCCCTTTCTCATTCTTCCCAGCATGCTTCACATCTACATGTGCTTTGCTTCTACACATCTGGAAAGAAATTTTCATGTGCCCCCAAGAAAAGCCTTAAAGTGTGGGATCCTGTCTCAGTGGCACGATGCTGGCAAGAAGCGAAGCATTGTCTTTGTATTACCTGTCTAGCTGCCCACCCTTGCTGTCCCAAGTAACTCAGTTTTCCTTGCTGGGATTCCTGTAGCTGCACCCCTAAGACTATATTCCCGAAATAGTTGGAGAGAGGCCTCGGAATATCTTCCTTTCTTTCCTTTTGGCTTCATCACATGAAAGTATTTTTCCTCTTTATCTAATTTTCCTTATGAATGGGGAAGAATATTAAATGACCCATAAGAAGCATGAGTTTAAGGTCTGATGGTTATTCCTTCTGGAGCTCTACCCCTTTTGTGCATCACTGTTTTCTTGCCTGAACATGGAGAAAGAGAGCAGTTGCGGGGGAGGGAAAGGCAGGTTCCTGGAAGAAGGAGTAGCTGACAGGATGTTGCTTTTGTTGGACAAGATCTGTCCTGTTAACAACAGGGAGGACCCAATAAGGCTGAGAGTTAGCTACCAAGCAGCATGCTGCCAATCAGAGTTCAGAGGCCAAACGTTCATTTTTCCTGCCAAGAAAAGGCATTTAAATGAGAACTGAAGTATGATTTTAATTTCATTCGAGTTTAATGCAGACAGAAGACAAACACAGTGACTCACAATACATTCTTGCCCCTACAATAAATAACATTTCCTCTCAGAAGTCTGCAATTTTGAATCAGTAGTGAGGCACGGTGAACACTCGGCCCTATGATGTACATGGATTTTCATGCTAGGAAAGGGCAAGTAATGTATGTGTTGGAAGTTTGTGAAAAAGGCTGCAATTTATGTGATGTACTGTTGCCCTCACAGGTGCAAAAATAACTGCTTTTAAAAAGTATTAAATGGTAATAGCTGATCCTAGTTTCACAACTAGAAGTCTTAACTTAACCAACTTATGCCCCAAAGCAGCCATGTCCTCACCCTGTATCTTGTACCTCTCCCCATGATGCGTGGTGTGGTGAGGGAGGTAAGGGGGATTGCTGAAGGATGAGTTTGCTGCAGACAAAGCTGTAAAAAAAAAAGTAAAATTACTCTGCAAACTACACATTTACTCCTCAGCACAGCTGCACTACACACTGATGCTTACGGGAGGTGTTTTTTTCTTTTCTCTGTCCTCCCTTGCTTGTGGTCCTAATGCCTTATCAGCTTTTCAGTCCCAGAGCCAAGGCCTGCTGAACCCCCAGAAGCTGGTGAGCATATTGTCCACAGGCACCATTTGTTCTTTATTATTCTCTGAAGGTGGCCAGGAGATAGGCATAACAGCTTAATTTTGGATTTTAGATGCAAGCCTGAGGTTTTCACTTTATGTAATGCTTTCTGAAATGTCCTGAAAAGAACTGAAGAGTTAGGCTGAAGTCCAGGAAAGGAAATGAATGGCAGAAATGATACATAATATTCCCTGACATCCTGTTAACGCAGCCTCATGCCTGGCCCATGAGCTTCGCCTTGCCGAGCTGGCAGGGTAAAAAAAGCCCCTGCCTACAAATGTGTTTCTTCAGCCCTGTCTTGTTTGTAGTGCACCAAACCCTTTGCTATGTGCTGGCCTGTCTGGGTTTGCTGCTCCAACACCGGGCTGGGAGAGCCACGTGCAGTGTTGTATGTCCTATCCTCAGGTGCTGACTTTCTCTGCACTGGTGCATAGTGGCCCTGAAATGGCATGTGTTCAGGTCATATAGGCTGACGTCTCTTCTCAAGCATCTAGAGCCTGGATCAAATTCCACTAAATGCAAAAGAAAGGTTTTAACTCATGACAACAATTTTGATCAAGTCCTTCAGGAAAATCTGTGGTGAAGGGGAAGAAGTATAATGCAATTTAGTTTTATTTTTTCAAATTATTATTGATTTATGAACATATTTATCAGCTTATTTTACATTTTAATCATTGTAGAAGCACAACAACCTGATGGATCTCTAGTATACATTTCAATACAAAAGAGGAAGTTTATTTCTCATCAGTTTGAGCACCTGCAATTCACATTAGCTTCAACTGGTATTCTGTGTGCTCAGCAAATTAAACATTCGGCAAATGATGTTATAACAGCATTGACTTTAAGATGAAATATAAATGCATGGAAACAGGACAAAGCCTGTAGCTATTTGTAGCTATATTAAATTTATTATGCTTCTGAGCCATGGAATAGAAGGTTGGTAAAGATCTCAGCAGCTGTCAATTAACTCTACAATTACAGCACCTGAGAAGATGAGAGCTGGTATGCAGCTCATAGTAGATACCCAGCCCAAAACTGTCACAGAAAAGGGCAATTAATTTTTAATTACAATACTAATATCAAATTAATCTTTTAGCTGAATTAGTCTGATTTGCTGACTCCTGCAGGCTACCACCTTTCTTTGTTTCTATGCTGAGATGTCCAATTCTGTGTTTCTGGTGAGAAGAACTGAGAGAGTGTGATTTTATGTGTCGTGTTGCTTCTTCAATATGCCATTTCCCAGAGATTCCCATCTGTGGTGCCTACTATCTAATACTTGTGCATGTCTAGCGAAATCATGGTGCAAGAAAACACAGCTATGCCTAATAAACAAACCCAATCTATGCATTTGTGCACAGTGAGGCACAATATTTTGCAGGGCAGGTTGGTTCATTAAGGGAGACCCAAAGGACCACTGAGGCCTTGTTTCATGTCAGTCCTGGGAGGGAGCTGTGGGAGATGCCCACTGAATATGCTAACAAAGGGAAACTGGAGGTCTTAAATGCAGACAGAAGCAAAACAAGGCCACTTTTCTATCTGCTTGGATATTATGGACTCAAGAGATTATATATCACAGACATGAGATTTTGACTCCTGCTTTTGGAAATTCCCTCGACAGGAAAAGGCTACACCCTTTCTTGGATTTAGAAACTTTTGTGAGAAAATCCCATCACTTTGCTTGCCTTCCCCACATAGAATAATAGGATCATTAAGGTGGAAAACACCAAGTGTCAGTTGAAGCACCATGTCCTGAAGTGCCACATCTATACATTTTTGAAAAAAATCCAGGGATAGCAGCCCCACCACATTCCTAGGCAGCCTGATCTAATGCTTTATCATTCCTTCAGTAGAGATTTTTTTCCTAGTAACTAGTCTAAACCTACCCTGGTGCAATCTGAGGCCATTTGCTCTGTCTTATCACTTATTACTGGGGAGAACAACACCCATTTCACTACAACTTCCTTCCAGGTAGTGGTAGAGATTGATAAACAACCCCAGTCACCTCAGCCATTCTTTATAAAACCTGTCCTGCAGACTATTCACCAGCTTCATTGCCCTTCCGTGGATCCACTCCAGGAACTTTATGTCCTTGCACTGAGGGGTCCAAAACTGAACACAGGACTCAAGCTGCAGCCTCGCCAGTGCTGAGTACACTGGGACAATCTCTGCTCTACTCCTGTGGGCCACACTATTGCTGATACAGGCCAGGATGCTGTTGACCTTCTTGGCCACCTGGACACGTTGCTGAGAGTACCAGTAGTCATCAGAAGTACTCCACTGTATTCAGATAGGTCTCTGACCCTTTAGAAGGTTATGAAAATTCATGATAAAGGGTCACACCCAATTTGGAGCACTCTTACTCAGTTTCCTAGGGAGACACACCATCACATTTCTTCTTTCCTATGACACTTCACACAGAAGCAGATTTTGAGGTAAAGAGAAAGTGAAGATGTCCCAAATTGCCCAGTTAACTACTTCAGAGGACTAAGAAAGCTAGAGGATGTAGAACACGTAGGACAGCTATATAAAAAAATCAAAACCCATGTGCACAGTATAAAGGAATATGGTTCAAAACTGTAAATTTGCAGAAATTAACAACAACAACGGTATTTAGAAATGGGAAAAAGACCAGGTGAAACACTAACCAGGGTCTTTGGCTGAAATGGTCAGGCTCCAGGTGAAATCCACATCTGTGCTTTCCACGGAACAAAGGGCAGTCCTTCCCATTCACATTCAGAGCAATTGGTTTGTTTATCCAGTGTTGAGAGCACTTACTATGGTATCTCTTTCAAAGGGAATTTTTCTGGCTCATGAAAATTAGGGAAGTGCTCAAAATGAGGCTACTTTACTGCAAGTACCTTCCTCAGAGCCTCCTGCTCCAGAGCCTGTACTAGGAGTCTGTTCCTCTCTTGCAATCTTTTCTACTTCTTTTAGTAAACAACATCTGACCATCATAAGTGTATGGAACTGACTAGTCCCAGTCCCTCTTGTCCCTAGAAGAGTAAGCTGTGCTGTTGCCCTCACAGATGAGCAGTCTTTAGCATGTCGGTTTTTCTTTTCTTTTTTTTTAAGAGTCAAGTTTTCAGGTGGAGGGGAACCTCATGAGACTCTGGAATCAGTCAAGCCTTGAGCTTCTACAGATGGTCATTCTATGGTTGTTTCTTTCAAGTGAAACAGTCTTGCTGGGATTTTGGAGGAACCAGATGTGAGGGTCAAATGGATTGGCAAAGAGGTTGTAGTTTTACTACAGAAAACAAAGGAGAGGGAAAATCCTTAAAGTGATACATGGTTATGATCACCTCTGATTATTATCACTCCTCATAAGAGTAGCAGTAGTATCTCCAAAACCCCAGGCTCTTCAGTCTGATTTTTTTCCTCTAGAGAACTTGATGTGATTGTTTAATTGGAACAGAGAAAAGACAATGAGGCAGAATCTCACTGATCTTCCACTAAAGAGAAAAAAGAAAGTTTCAATATAAATAAGGCACCCACATTCTATCAGATACCTAAGTGGCTTCAGAAATGTTTTATACACAAAAACTAAGACCCTCTTTGTCTTTGCTTTTAGCTTCACTTTGTTTTCTGTGTACTGAACTCTCATCTTATTTGATGCGGGCTAAAAAGAAATGAGTAAGTTCTCAAAACCAAATATATAGAAATTTAGGCGATCTCAAATCCTCTTATAAGTCTGTATGGAAAAACCATGCCTGGAAATGGAGAGCAATTGTACCCTTAATGTGAACAGATGTAAGAATACATTTTTAAAATAAACATTTCTATCTTTCAACTTCTGTAAGAAAGGAATTTACACCAGAATGGAGAACATATGCTTGGAAGGATACAGAGCTGTATCTTCACTAACATGCACACAAAAATTTGTCCCTGACTTTAGGAACCATTAGACTTGTCTGAGAAAAATTCCTTCTATTTGTAGGCCAGGAAGTGTCCTACCAGCGATCAAGGACTGTCTGTGTTTGAATTACAGATGTAGATCTCTAACACCTTTGCATGACTTTGTTCTGATTATTGGCAAATTCTGTAGCATGAAAATACATTATCTAAGAGTGGTGCTGATTCAATATGACTCAAGAGAATAAAGTGAATCATTTCACCAACAGCTCACCTCAATTTGAAGCCAAGATCAGAAACCAAACACAGTTAGTCAGCTTATATTTTTTTACACCATCCTCATGGGGATCACTAAAGAACTCCTAGTAAATAAGAAATATCCTCATCTACAATTTGCATGCAGTAAAGACAACTGCCTTATATAGCCATTTAAAGCAAACCGACAGTGCTTAAATTTGGAAAACTTGGAAACAGACCAGTAATAGCAGGAGATGGATGTGATAAAAATATGGAAAGCAACAACTGAGAAAGAGAAAGGAGGAAATTCTTGTTCAGCCAACCTGTAATTAGCCTATGCAAGTCACAGCTACAGAGAGTCAAGGGCAAGAGTATAATTGGACTCCAAAGGATGGGAAATGTATATTGATGTAATTAATTATAACTCTGGATACATTTCCTAAAGTTTTGTTGCAGCAATATTAAGACTCTGTCTTTTCCCCAGAAGAGCTGTGTTTTTGCAGAAGGCCAGAGAATATGTAATCAGGAAACAGCCCTTAGGTAGTTTGCAATGCACAAACGACTCGCTTCAGGGAGAAATAAAGATGCTGTTATGGCATACAGCAGTAAGGCCAATAAGGTACTGGGTGGTCTGTGTGCGTGTATGACTGAGACAATAATGACTTAGAGTAATACTCAAAAACATGCAATCACAGACCCAAGATGGTCACCACATGGGAGACAAGTCTCATTTTTCAAATTGTATGTTCCTTGTTAAATATCTTCAGCACTATCGGCCTCTGTAAACTTTATCTGCTCTGCTGTCTGAGTTTAACAGCACACTAAGCATGGCAATTATAGATACTGAGGTAAATTTAAGTTACAACCGGCAAGCTTTTCAAAGGCAACTATTAGTTTATATAAACTAAGAGGCTACTGTAGGCTGCAAAGACATGGAGAAAAGTTCTTCATTATTTCATATTCACTTTTCAGTGATGTGATGCAAGCAGTGCTCTGTTTACTAGGAGTTATTCTGTTCCTTCTTATCACAGAGGTAAACAGCTAATATTTTCCTTACTAATTAAATACATAGCTTAGTAGTTAACACATTAGGAAAAACAAAGTAATCAGGCATGGGGTGGTGCAATCCCAAAAGTAAAAAAGAACCCATATTAGAATACTAATAAGCCATGTGATGAAATACTAAGAGTTAGAGGTTGTTTTCCAAATGGGGAATAATAACTTTCTGCAACTTCCGTTCTTGGCAAAAGAGACTTGTGATTGCTTTTGCTAGGGGAAGTCATGAACAGTCTGATAATACCACCTGGCTGGGTTACTTGATGCTCACAACTAAGCATTCTTGGCTTCCTTGGGATCTGCTCTGCTGGTTTCCAAGCACAGTTTTGACATGGGCACACATGATACCATGACCTGCTTACTAAAATTGTGGGATGTTTTACAGCAGTTGGTTGTTTTTGGTAGGTTTTGTCCTTGGTTCAGGTAGCAATTTTTAGTTTTTTTAAAAAACCCACAAAATATTTTAAAAATATTCCTTGAACAAGGCTTAAAACACATAATAAATGGTGGTCCTTTACAAAGGGACTGCTCCCTGAATGTCCCTGTATGGATTCTTCCTGTACATATAGACTATTCTGTATGCATTTTTCATCTCATTTACAATAAAACACTGTCTTTCACAGAAACTTGAATGTCCATCAATTTGATTATTGACATAGTTTATTTGAAGTTGTTCATCAGAACATCTATTCTAACTAAACCAAGCTGGTATGCTTTCCTCAGCAATCATTAGAATCTTTAGGGATTGGAGGGGACCTCAAAAGATCACCTAGTCCAATCCCCCTGCCACAGCAGGATCACCTAGATCAAGTCGCACAGGAACACATCCAGGTGGGTCTTGAATGTCTCCAGAGAAGGAGACTCCACAACCCACCTGGTCAGCCTGTTCCAATGCTCTGTTACCCTCCCTGGGAAGAAGTTCCTTCTGATATTTATATGGAATCGCCTATGTTCCAGCTTGCACCCATTGCCCCTTGTCCTATCCCCAGATGCCCTTGAGCAGAGCCTGGCTCCATCCTCCTGACACCTACACCTCACATATTTGTAGACAATAATGGTGTGGGCTTCTGTGATGCTAAACCCTGATTAATGGCAGTTGTATTTGCCAGTGGCTAGTGACTCACTTGTTTGACTCCTCATTTATTCTAAATTCAGTTGGAGAGGTATATTTCTTCTTTCACTCTTTCAGACTCTAACTGGACATTTAGCTAATTTGAGCTGATGGGGAAAGAATTCAGAAATGCTGAATCTACCTTTTCCCCATCTTCTTCTTTTCCTTTGTAGTGTTGCACCTGTTCAGGTATGTGTAGATCTGAAGGAAATACAAAGCTTTGGCATTAGCAGGCCTCATTCCATTGACAGAAGTATGAAATTCCATAAGCAGAATGAACACAAAGCTGGGCACTTGCAGTTGTAGCTAAGTGCTGCTTGAGTCTAAATAGAACTTAAATCCTTACCTGTTGTACATGCTGCTTTCATAGAATTGTAGAATCATCTTTGTTGGAAGAGACCTTTAAGATTATCACGACCAACTGTAACCCAACACAATCAAGTCCCTCAACACCATATCTACACATTTTAATTATTTCCAGACATGAAGACTCCACCTCTTTCCTGGGCAGTCAGTTTCAGAGCTTGATAACTCTTTCAGTATCCCAATCTCTAAACCTTCCTTGGCACAACTTGGGGCCATTTCCTCTCGTCCTATCACTTCTTACTTGGGAGAAGAGGCCACCCCCACCTTGCTACTGTGCCCTTTCAGGTGCCTTTAAGAGCACTAAGGTCTCATAAGGCTTGTACTCTAGATGCTTCACCATCTTTGTTGAACTTATTTGGAGAAGCTCTAATTCTTCAATGTCTGTCTTGTATTAAAGTGCCCAAAACTGGACACAGTCCTGGAGGTGTGGCCTCAGCAATGGGAAGTACAGAGGGACAATCGATTCCCTGCTCCTGTCTGCACTGTATCTAATACAAGCCGGGATGCCAGGGACCTTCCTGGCCACCTAGCACACTGCTGGCTCATATTCAGGTAATTGTGAACCAAAGGTCCCTTTCTGCCGGATCTGGATGTACCAGCCCTCACTTCAGAGTATGGTGAAAGGCGGTGGTGAACTGCGATGGTCTGAAGCTGAGAGCCATTATGGAGCAGAGCTGGTACAGCAGAGGTGCCAAAGTTCTTAAAGAGAAGCCAGGTCTTGAAGAGACCCTGGCTGGAAGCTGGTATGTTAGTACCTTGGCCGGAGGATGCTGCCCCCTGCCCAAAGATAGAGAGGGTATTTTAAGAACTTTCTGGAGGAAAAGAAGGGTGCAGGTGCTGTCACCATGGTGCTGCTTGAAGCTGTTTCTACAGACCTAGGCCTTCAGTAAGGGCTCTTCATCTCCCCTGTGTTTTCATAATATTGCCAGTTTCCGTTGGGTATTGGGGAAATCAGTGAGTGATGTGGTCTCTGTTAACCATAAATGTGCTTCTCTGAAGGCAAGTTTTCTGGAACTTTTTTCACCTCCAAACTCATAAGGGCCCAGTTAGGTGTGCCCTCTCTTTTGTTTCAGATTATTAGTACATTGATAATTAAGCGAATTAGCCCCAGACCTGACCAGGAGTTTTTCATCCACCCACACAGCCTCATGGTGTTTTTGTTTGACTCCCTTTTTGAAGGAATGCAGTTCTCTTCAGCTTGGAGCAGGTGGTCTTTGAACATTAGCCAGCTTTCTAGGGCTCCCAGTCCCTCCATGACTCTATCCCACTCTACCAAGGAGGTCCCTGAAGAGACCAAAGTCCACTGTGGAATCATAGTGAGATCCTCATACTCACAGAGAGTTACTAGCCACTCACAAAAACAGTAAACCTAAGACAGCATCACTTGAACTTTCTGGTGGAGCTTGACCCATCATGCAAAGGAAGAGTTAAAATAGTTTTGCAGCTTGTGTTTCCCGGTTGTATTTTACAGACCAAAAACATATGCTAGACAGATGTTGTACGCATTTTGATAAGTTTACATATGGTATTGATGATCTGTAGAGATCTGAAAATTCTTGGATTTATGTAAGTAGATATATCCAAGAAAAACCTGTGAATATTAAGGGGGTGCCGTTCAGAACTGAGTTAGTTTATATGACTGGAATATCAATATTCTGCTTTAGGCTTCAAATATGCAGGAACTACTGGCTTTGAGGGAGGGTAATCTAGACTGAGCTATGGACACCACATTTCCAGCACTGAAAAGAACTACTAGAAGTTTCTTTCCCCTGACGGAAAGAGGATAAAGGAGCTCAGCAAAATTATGTAAGAATGCGTGATTAATCTCTGTATGTTTTAGTGTTCGGGTTTCTGTGTTGTCTTCATTAAATGTGTTTTGTTGTTTTTCCCACATAGAGTTAGTCTTTGCTTTTTGTGACTTTATAAATTGTTTTGAATCTGCCTTGCTTTGGATTTCAGTTGTTAGCACATTAACTAAATTAATTCATTGATCTTATCTTGGACCTAATCAGCCAGTGACAGGATTGTACTTTATGGGATTTTAACTGGGGGGGAATGGATTCTTCAATGGAAAACTGTATGTTTTACTGTCAAAAGTATACGAGCCCTTGTACTGTGAAACACTTATTGCTGTTATCTTCCAGAGGAAGGTGACACTTTCATCAGTAAATAAAATGAAGAAAATATTTGTAGGAAGTTATTTTGGATGCTTAACAGAGACCTCTCACATTACACTGTCTTGCAGCCTGAACAGCATGCAAAAACACACTGTGGGAGTGTAGGAATTGGGTCCATAAGCTCCACTCTGATGTTCCCTCAATTTTTATTTGCCACAAAAGTGTACTAAGAATTGAGAAATCTTCTTTTTATTTTTTTTTTTAAATATCCCTATTGGTTCCATTAAAACTGAAAGAATGTCTTACTATGTACTCTGATTTTCCTTCCAATAGATCAAGAAAAATTACAAGGAAAATCTGAAGCAGAGACTGTGAGCACAGAATCTTTTTCAAACAGTACTTGCAATTCAACAAGTTGCATCTGAGACAGGGAACTTCAATCCTTTTTAAACAGTTTCTTGGGAACTCTTTGGAGTGTTACAGAGCTGTAAGGGACTATCACAGTTCCGATTCTCATGGTCTGCTGGAAGGGTGATATTTGGGCTATTACCATCATTTTAGCAAGAGGTACTGAAAGCCTGTCAAACATTTCAGCCCACGTGCTTTTGAGAAGCTTGACCAAAGTAATTCACCCAGGGTCTACCAGGATCTTTAGAGCAGAATATACTAAATTAGCCAGTTAGTATTCAGAAGACTTGAAGTTAACACTGGACTAAAATCCCAATTGCATTCAGCTTCCAGGGATAGGGGTGCTATAGCTACAGATCGTTTCTGGAGTTAAGTCACTCCTTAAGGATATGAAGCAGCTCTGTAATGTGCTTTAGCTGTTAATAGTTAGCTCAGAACTGCCCAGCAAGAACTGCAGGAATGTTCTGTGCTCCAGCAGTGGCTGGAGCCCGATACTTTTTCCACTTCCTGACCTGCCTGTCTGGGCTGTTTGTTATGTAGCTGCTGCTACTGCACATGAGCTGGTGTTGCATCCTGCTTCATTTTAGGAGAGATAACATACGTTGACACTTAAACATGCAACTCAGTACTTCTTAAGGCATTTTCTTTGACTTTGGTCCATATAGAGAAATTCCTCTGGCGGCTGTCATTTTACTGTTGTGGTTTCACACCTCTTCCCAACCACAATGAAATTAAAAACAATTAAAGTCAAAATGTTGAGAAAGGGTTGAATAATTCACAATGAAAGAAGGACTTGCCAAAACTAGTCTTGCCTCTCTATTCATGGAAAGTCTGCATGCTGGCTGTAATTACTAAACATTTATTTATGACTTTGGTTTGCCTGATATCCTGCTAAGGATTTATTTTTATGCTGTAGGAGGTATCACACAGAATTTACTTCAAGTACTTGAACTGAAAATCTGAGCTGTGTTAGTTAATTGTTACTCAGATGTGCTTACATGAGATGGCAAGATTTCAACAGCAGTGAAAGCAGACAAGAACCGGAAAAGATTGTCTTGCAAAGAAGTCTCTCTGGAATGGGCTGATGAACTGCATACATGGAATTATTTTACATTTTCTACAAGCTGTTCTGTGTGTTGGAATCATGGAATAGTTTAGGGTGGAATGTTACCACCACTGATTCCTATTTAAGGCCAAATTATTTTTAGTGGGCATAAATCTTTTAGGAAAGTAAATTTTTTATTAGTCTAAATACAAATATTTATGTTCCATTACATATTTACAGTACTATTCATGAAAAAATAATGGTCATTCTAAAGAAATATTTCCATGGGAGTTATAAAAAGAAAACAAATAATAATTCACTTCAAGATTTTCCCCACAATAAATGAAACACTTGTAGGTAAGAATTTACACGAAGCAGTTAGCATGCAATAGATATGCACTCGCTACTTTGAAATTCACATTATGTTTGACATGATCAAAATGATTAATGTAAATTTCTTCCTAGCCTTCTTCACGAGAAATTTTTAAAGATAAATCATGACTGCTTGCTATTCTCTGTCTACTGTTACAGAGAAACTGGTGCTAATTTCTGTACCTTTAAATATCTGCAGCACTTCACTGGAGTTTTTTCTGCAGCAACAATATTGAAATTCTGGTGAGTGAGCCAAGCAAAGCACATAAGCAAGTATTTAAGCAGTGGGGATAATCCTGATAGTTCAATAGGGCTCTTGTCACAGTGCAAGTTACATATGTGCTTACTTGGCTGGATAGAAGCTTTAGTGTACCTCAGCGCACAGCATCTATGGATCTGAAAGTCAGCTGAAGTGAACAGAAAGACGGTCTCTGATTTTGAGATTTTAAGACAGCCCATGCTGTCCAGTAGATAACAGATGTTGACTCAATTGGATGATATATAAAATGGCTCTCCAAATGTGAAAATTTTCTGTTTTACCATTAGATCGTGTTTTTTTGTTTGTTTTTTTTGTTGTCACCCCTTTCCCCCCCCTCCCCCTCCAAGATAGCATGTTCACTTCAAGATCATTCAGACTGAAGAATCTGCCTATCTCAGAAAATGAGGTGGGTAGCCTCAGGTTAGCTTTTCATGCAGACCAAAAAATAATCTTCTAGACTTTAGGAGGTTTCTAGCTATGACATTTTTCTGCTCTGGGTAAGAGATATATGTATGTTGGCAGCCAGTATTTTCTTTCTCACTGATACCTTTTCAGTAAGCCAGTAAGTGTTCAGTAAGTGTTTAAAAAAAACCACATTTCCTTGACAAGAATTTTCAATTATATTTTTCATAATGCACCAAGAATTCTTTTGTCAAGCAATCCTTTCCCATTTGAAATTGGAAAAATATAGCAGAAAAATCAAAATTGATTAGGGCTCTAGAGGGAAGAGGAAAGAGACCTTGGGCTAAGTAAGCTTTGCAGCAAGTTTTCCAAATATCTTTTGGATAATGTTTGCAAAACTTTTCTTTTAATCTGATGTCAGGTCTCCTTCGTGGACCATGGTTTGTGCAATGGTTTTCTGTTGTAAGCCTACAAGATGAATGCACACATAAGCGTGTGTTCAGAGCTTCCTGTGAATATGTGCTCACAGCATTTGTTGCCTCTTCACTGGCACATGGAGTGCTTGAGTTCCTGAGAATTCACCTAATCAGGTCAGACCTGGAACTGTGTACATCTCATTCACCTTAGAGATTTGCAATGACCTTTTAACTGTTTGTCTCTAACTTTAGCAAAACGATTCCAAGATGCTTTTGTTCTGACTCTCCTTCATGTGCAGGAAGTTGAGTCATGACTGTTTGGAACTGCAGGATAACAGGTCATGTCCTGGTGTTCTCAGTGTATCCATATGATTCTGATTTTTTTTCATGGTGTCAGAATAAGAGCAGAGAAGGGGTGAGTTCCTTTGTGACTATGCTGTTGTTTCCCAGTGAGATACAGTCATTTAGCCTTTGTATCCACCATAAGTCACAAAATATTCTTCATCTTTTGCTTTTCCTAGAATATCTTGCTTTCCATCTGTACGTGCTTTCTCTTTCGACAAAACTACACACTTACATCCTTGAATAAGAGGCCATTTGCTTTTATAAAGCAGTAACATGGGCTCTCCTTTGAAGAAGCAGCAAACAGAATTGAGGAGCTAATGTGAGGGGCTAAAGCCAGCCAATAATGACTTCTTTTCAGTAAAAACCAACCCCAAACACTAGTTTGAACAATATGCAGGCAGTCTGTTCTGGATTTTTCGTTTAGGTACACTAATTTACAAACCTGAAGGCATGCAGTTGTAGGGACCAGGAGGTATTTAGGGTAGTTGGTATTTAGAAAGTTGTTCAACACAGCACTATCATCTAGAACAGATAGGAATCCAACATGTAAGTTTTAACAAAGGCATGCTGCAGTGAGTGTCCTTCAGGAAGACCTTGCAGAAAACAGGTATGCATATAGGAATTACTTGGAGCTAGGTGTTCTGAATTTAAGTCCCTTGCCTTTCAGTGTTTGGGACATTGTCTCTTACACCATAGCTGATCATGCAGTAGAGCTGAAAATCCATAAGAACACTGTACCTTGGTCTTCACCAGCTAGACATGTCAAGCCTTTGCAGTCCTCCATTCCCATAGATTCCCTCCTCCTCATATTCCCCTCCCACTTACCAAGCCTCTAGTGACCAAGACCTTTCATCTGGTCCCTAGTCCTCTGTGGTGGTACATGCTAGGCCCATCTTCCTCCTATCTGAACTGAGCCTGGTGACAAGGTTCCCAGAGAGAGGTTTCTGTGGCAGGAGCATGTAGAGGGTCCTAGTGCTCTGTGGAAAGCATATGGTTTTGCAAAGAAGATTCCTATGGATGTAAAACAATTTTTCCTTCTGGTTCTTCCAGTACTGAAATGAACCTCAAGCTATTTCTTACAGAACTGTTTCCTGAGATTTATTCTTATTAAAATGTTCTCTGAGATACCAGTAGCTGACTCAGTTTTGCTGCAGGGACTTTTGCTATGCCTCTGCTGAGGCTTTCAAACAATATGATTTTCTTCATTGTGTAGCCCTAAAGAGAAAGATCTTGGAGTCCTGGTGGACAACAAACTGTCCATGAGCTAACAGTGTGCCCTTGTTACCAAGAAGGCCAATGGTATTCTGGGAAGCATTAAGAAGTGTGGGGAAAGCAGGTCTACAGAAGTCATCCTGCCCCTCTACTCTGCCCTGGTGAGTCCACATGTGGAATATTACATGCAGTTCTGGGCTCGCTAGTTCAGGAAATGTGGAGAACTACTGGAGAGAGTCCATCAGAAGGCAATGAAGATGATTAGGATCCTGAAAGATCTCTCCTATGAGTAAAGGTTGAGAGAGCTGGCATTTTTTAGCTTGGAGAAAACTGAGAGGAGACCTTATTCACCTCTATGAATATCTGATAAGTGGGTGTAAGGAGGATGGAGCCAAGATTGTTTTCAGTTATGCCCAGTGGCAGGAGAAAGGGAAACAGCACAAGCCAGAACACAGGAGTTTTCACTTAAATATGAGGAAAAACTTCTTCACAGTGTGGGAGACAAAGCAGTGGAAGAGGCTGTCCAGAGAGACTGTGGAGTCTCCTTATCTGAAGATTTTCAAAGCCTGCCTGGATGTAGCACTGTACAATGTGCTTTCGACAGTTCTGCTTTAGTGGGGGGCTTGGACTAGATGATTTCTAGTGGTCCCTTTCAACTCCAACAATTACAGGGATTCTGTAATAGCTGAGTTTTGTATTCCCATCAGGAAGGAGTGGTGTGATTAATTCTCCAGTGTCTTTTCTATTCCTTTGAGATCTGCTTCTTTATGGGGAATTGTAACACAGCAGGGCAAGAGCCAGAAATTCTCTTTTCCTTAAAATAGACACTTGCTCCACCTTCATAGCATGGAATAAGCTATGATGAGAGCAAAATAACAATGCTGTCTCAGCACTGACTTACATTCTGGCTGTTGTTATTTTGCAAAAAGTGGAGGTATTCTATAGAAGAAGATGTGACTCGGAAGGGGAGGGATGTGGGCAAACTGCTACAATTAAATAGGCAAAATCAGTTGCATAAATATGCTTTCTGAGGCTGCACTGCCAGAAAAGATTTTGATTTACAGAATGTCAGAAAGGAAGAGCTAATCAAAGCTTTTAAAGGGAAATGCTTCTTAATACTAAGGGAGAGTCAATCACATGCTGTGGGAATGTATACAACACATCCAGTAGCACAGGTAGAGGTTACTGCACTGTGTAATGCCTTGATAAATCTCCATAATACACTTCAGAGAAGGGACCAAAAGGCTTAGGAGCTGCAGAGTTCTGATTTGGCTTGGGGAGCTCCCTGTTTCTTTCTACTAGCACCTGAGCAATGCTGAACCAAGGTAACTTCTTGCCTCAATTAAGCATCTGAAGTAATTGAAACTGATTTGGGTCAGGAGGGTGCTGGGGTACAGAAACCACCAGAGCATAATATTCTCCTGCACCTCCTCACAGTGTCTGATTTGTGCCAGGGGATTCAGTCCTACACCACTGTTGCTGGATGTTAATATGATTTGTGGCTTGGAAAGAGCCATGACAGGAAAAGGTTAGAGCCTCAGGGTCATTTAGTTCTTCAGAAAGAGCAAAAATTGTTCTTTGGATTCTCATGCTTGGTCTGTGATTCCCAAACCAAAAGTTCATGTCACGCATAAAAGCTGTCAGTATTGTGATGGAAGTATGGCATATACTCGGAGGTAAAGAAGAATGGTCTATTTGCAAGAAGCACTTGTTTTCTGCAGCTGGCCACAAAAGTTAAGAGTGGTGACTTCTGATTCAGAACAGATGATATCCAAGTGGTAAGGCCTGAGATTGCTGCATGTGTATTTGGCTTTTTGTGAGGTGCACCTTTGTATTAGATAACTTCACAGAGAAAAACCATTGAATTATCCTGGCATTTCCTGTGACAACATTTCCATCTGTCCATTTTGAGCACTGAGGAATCATTGTGCTTGGAAAGTCAATGTAAAGGCAGAAACTCTTTAAACTGAAGTAAATCAGTGAAGGCATCAGTTAGCAAAATCTTAGCCATGACCAATAATGCTGTAGTATAAAAGTTGTTCCTGTTCCCAGTGTGGGTTGTGGCAGGGTTAGGCACTGACAAAAGATGTAGTGAGTCACTGTTTGCGTCTTTTTTTTTCTCCCCAAAATAGTGCAAATGCTTATTGTGTCCAGTAAAGTCATAGAATCATGGACTCATAGAATGATTAGGGATCAGAAGGGACCTTGAAAGATCATCTGGTCCAATCCTCCTGCCACAGCAGGATCACCTAGACCAAATCTCACAGGAGCAGTCAAAAGAATCTCTTTCACTTTGGATCTTACAGAGTTTACTGCTGTGAATGTTTATGCCCATTCTCATCCTGAACTTCATTACTGTGACTACTGGGGCAACACATTGAATGCAAATTTTTCTACATCTCAAATTTTAGACAACACTTCGGTGCATTTCTTCAGAGGTTGAGTGGTTCCAGCGAGACAAGTAAGTCTGTCTGTTAGACAAAGCTCTTCAAATTTGGAGTAATACCACCAGTCAACAAGAGTGTCTAGATTGTGATATGTGGAAGTAAAGATATGAATTTTCTGTGGACTTCTCTCTTTGAAAGTAATGACTGTATAAAACACACAAATCCAGTTCTAAAGAATTACATAAAGCAATAAAATGTCAAGGAGAAGTTCCTAGTGGCTATAAAAAGAAATGTTTTAAAATATTCCATACATGTGCACTGCTCATAAATTCACTTTGAAACATACGCAAAAGAATGATTTTAAAATGACATCTAAATATGTGGGTTTTTAAAGTTTTACGCAATAACCCTACCTCTGAGGAAGTAACTCTGTGACTGGGTTCTAAATAACATTTGGGGAAAGGTGCAGGGAGGGAAGAGGGCTTAAACTACTTCCCATAGAACAGGACTGTAGCAATCAGAGAATAATGGATGACTCTTCATTATATAAAACAAGCTATAAAAGAGCATAAGTATCCTAAATGGATGTTGACTTCAATAGTTAAATACTCAGCCTCATGTGCCAGAGATTTAATCTAGTTAGGGTTGCTTTTACATAAAAGTGAGTTGTTTTCTTTCCACAGGACATTTCTGCTCTTTCATGTGAAGTCGTTCATGTCTGGAGGATTAACATTTTTGCAGTGTTATTAGAAAATAATCACTACTAAAAACTCTAGAGGAGTTGGATCACTAGAGGAAAAGATGTATTACAAAGGGATTTGAGCTGTGAAAACAGTAGATATAACTGAAAAGCAAGAAGTATAATGCAGTTGTTTTCTATCTTTTAATGAAGGAGCTTCTAGTTTTAGTTTTAATAATCTTTTGATTGTTTTTCTATAATGATTTCAAATATTGCTAATATTTTTATTTCCCTTTACTGAACATGAACTGGCAGTGAAAAAAGTTAACTTTTTTTAACTGATAAAGAAAGATGGGAATAAAAGATAATAAGCTGACTAGATGTAACATCAGAAGTGAAGTCCTGGCTGGATAGATGATGGCAGATACCTCAGAGACTTCTCCACACCCAGGTTTTGTTTTTATTTTTTTCTTGGAATTTGTTTTAACCCCAGCTTGTGATGGAAAAGAATTTCCTCTAATATATTTACTTATCTTTGTAGGGTTAAACCCTGTGTTTTCCCTGTCTTCTGACAGGATGGCATTTATTTTTTGCATATGTATGAAAATGAGCAGCAGTGCAGCAAAGCACATAAACCCACAGGTAGCATTGCTTTTATTGTAGCATCTGCATTTAGCTCAAACTAGTATCCACATTAGAGTCCACTTCCTGGATTCAAGC
Organism: Upupa epops; assembly: GCA_013397515.1. Lineage (NCBI taxonomy): Eukaryota > Metazoa > Chordata > Aves > Bucerotiformes > Upupidae > Upupa > Upupa epops. The sequence continues at coordinate 129,503 of VZRI01011542.1, forward strand.
AGTTATGAAAAAATATTCATTTGTTTTTCCAAAGAAGAATAGACCTACTTTAGTCAGAAAACACAGGGAAAAGCTTGATAGTTCTAAAACTCTGTTACTTAAAAAAATGTGCATATATATATATACACACACACATTTACATCTTTTAGGATAGGCTCATCACTCCCAGTAGCTTGAAGGAAACATATTAAACATATCAGCAGGAATGGCTATGCTGTTATGTTAGCTTCTTTGAGTTTCCACAGCCTGTATGTTGTCTGTCATTCTGTGCTGTGGTGAGGTAACTGATCCTTCAGGCACAGACTGGGAAAACATTTGGCTGATCAAACCCTTACAGGGAGTATGAGTGCATCTGGAGTCATGTGTTGTTCAAACTCTGGCTCACTGTCCAAACTCATACAGAAGCAAGAAATAGAAAGTTATTAAATTCTGCACTTGTACAGTTCAGGGCAGATATGTTAGGGTTAGCCATACTGGCTTTTAATCCAGGAGTTCACATGAGCAAGCTGTTACCCCTGAGCAGATAACAGGACCAGAACAAGAAGGAAATATTTTTCATTGAAATCATACTGTCACCAGAACTAATTTATCCAACCAGAGCATCTTAATTCTTCGCAAAATTTCTGAAGGCATTAAATAAGGCTATGGAAATTGAAAACAAGCTAATTCAATGTTTTTGTATAAGAAAAACCTGTAATTTAACTGTCATATTGGATATATAATTATTAGCATCAGGGTATAGCACAATTAGATTAGGACTTTGTTTCCTGCATTTTCCAGAATATTTGGTTACAAAGCTAAAGACAATTTGTTTGTGACTGCCTCCTCTTTTAAGGAAACCATGCAAATCAACTATTTGCCTTTGTTATTAAATGGTTAAATGGAAAATGGATGAAGATAGATGAATTTACATAGTCCCTTGTTTCTTTATCTTGGTTTATTTTATTAACACAAGCTTATTTGGAGCACCCTGATTTTCACAGCTTTAGGAAACCTCTAACTGAGTAGCTGTTTGTCCACTGTTCTGGGTAATGAGGATAATAGCAGTGTTTTACACCTATTTTTGAGTATGTCCACCTCTCTTGTTAAGTGCTAGAACTATCCAGCTTCTGGCCTGAGGAGAGGCTGGGGAGAAAAAAGCACAGCAAATCTCCAGTGCTGTGGCACTGGCATACCTGCTGCTGGCTGGTTCAGAGAAGACAGCTGCTGCCTGACAGAAGCTAGAGTCTGAACAGCACAGAGAACCCTGCAGTGTGTCAAAGAGACTGTTTTCTCTTTCATTCTGTCTTTATATATTAGAACTTGGGGAACTCAGAACCACTGATAATAAAGGCTGGTAGAGCTGCCTTTAGGCTTAGCTTTAAATTTGATAGTTTTATCTCTTTGCTGCTACTGCCTCATCACCATCTGCTGTGTTTACACTCATTTGTCAACTGGGACTTGCACACGTGAACCGCCTTTGCATACCACTTTGCGTCTTAAGTGTTGTCAGTTTGCGTGTTAAGATAGGTGGAACAAGAGCGCAGTTTACACAGCCCTTGATCAGCATCTCCATTCAACTGAAGTAAAGTCTTGATGTTGAGCAAAGACCGGTTCACTCAGATGTTTGGCTATAAGCTGCATGTACTGACTTCTAGATGTAAAGGCAATCTGTTGGAAAGGAAAACAGAACCCTAAGAAACCTTATCTATGGGCAATAAGTCTCCAAGAAACTCTCTGTTCCTGATTGCTGTATGACCTTTGTCACTTCAAGATGATCTTTTTTGAATCTACATTTTTTGATCTATAAAAGAGACAGTGAAACCTGTCCTTCTTTCTGTCTCTCTGCATACTATTGAAAGCTATTGCTTGGAAACATGCAGTCCTCACCCCAAAGGCAGGAAGGCATAATATGGGGCTGAAAAGGGAGCTGATTGCAGAGAGGCCGAGGATGTAGAGTGCAAGCCCTTGGCAAACGGAGAAAAGAACGTTACCTGCATTCTCTTCTGAAAGATCTCTTCTTGATCAACAGGAGTTCTTAACCTCCTTGGCTTCCCTGTTATGCAGATTTCTCTGTTGCACTGGAGGATAGTTTTCATCCTCACAATGAGAAGTGGTGTTTTTAAATGTACTACAACCTAAACATTTCTTGGTAACAGGAGTATTGAGCTAAATTCTTATTTAAGGGGTCAAAAACTCATAATACAAATATGTTTGGACACAGAATGTGAGCTAGAACCTTTCTTTTTTGTTACTCTATAGAAGTACTCACGTTAGGACTCTACTAACAGAAGGAGGCAGAAATAAGAATTGTGTGAACATACTTGTAGCACTGTGGAGTCTATGACATTCTCTTGCAGCAATTGAGAGCTTGCTCCCTGTCTTCAAGGCCTTCAATGCATGCTGGTTAATATAGTGGGTAGGTGTCAAATGTCAGCTACTGACTACAAGTTCGTTATTAATATTTCCAATTTTAGTAGTCTTTACCCAATACAGTGGGTGGAAAGTTTGTAAGGCAGTAGCTGAAAACAAATGATCTGACATAGCTATTACTTCAACTTCCATATGTTTTCCCATAGATGTTTACCAATAGCTCAAACAGAGAACTCAAAGAGTAGCAATTAAAATATTCCATCATTGTAATTTAAAGCTTCCTGTGTAAGGAAGTGGAGGAGCATTATTGTCTCCTCATTTGAGCCTGTTGAAGACTTTCAGATTGTGAATTCAGGAACCTGAGGGAGGGCAGAAAATTTGAGTAAGCAGTTTACCACTTCCTCTGGAGGAGTTGCTTGCTGTTACAGTGGTATTGTAACCACTAAATATCACAGTGATCTCTCTGGTCCAGCTCAGCACTGCTCCACAAACTCATCTTTTTAGTCACTGAGTCAGCTTTATGAGTAGCTGGTGTACCTTTTTTGAGTTCAGTAGGAAATTCAATTGTATATTTAGAGTGACTTAAAAATAACTCTTTGCCCTCTACACAGCTGACACAAAAGGAGGTTTTAGTTTCTCATTTTGGAAATGATTTACAGCTGTTGTTTCACTAGGCCTATGAAGCATTATATATGCTTCAATGAATGTTTTATACATATATATAAACAGTGAAAAATGACTTCTGAATGTCACTTGACAACCCATCATATTTTATGCAAAAACCATGTCCTGTAGATGTACTAAACAGTTCTTGCTGCTACCACAATTAAGCACAGCAATTCTCATTCTTCCTTCTCTTGTTCTGCATATATATATCTCAGTAATGAGGATAGACCTGTGATTCAGGATGACAATTTTTGGACAGGAGGGATATTTTTCAGTGGCTTATTCAGGGCCTATGAAGAACTCTTTATTCTAGAAAACACTTTGCCATGCTTTCATTTAGGAAAAATAGTAAGATTACACAAAGTTAGAAAATATTTTTTCTAATTTAAAAGTAGATTTTTCTAACCTTAGCAATACACTTGCCCTGTTCTTAGAGGTTTGGACTTTGGGTTTTTATTGTTTGTGGTTTTTTCTTCATTATCATCCAATGATCCAGAATTATTATTTGTCTTGCTATTTAGTTTGTGAAATGAAACATGGATGAAAAGGCAAGAAACAAGTGAAATTCTCCTTTGCTGGAACCAGACCTGTGTCCCCAGATATGCTGCATGAAAGAAGTCACATCACTTGGCCTGTGCTTCAGCTTTCCAGTCTGTAAATGGGGGCTACAACTGTTCTTTAGTGAGATGCTTTGAGATTCACATCTGAAAAGCACTAAGCATGATTAATATCCAAGCACATGGTGTCTGACACGCAAAAATATCATGTTGTTTAATCACTGGTGCCTTATGGATGTTCTTTGACATAAAGGCAGCAGCTGGGTCTCTTCAAAATGATCCCAAAAATTCTAATCACTAATGATTTACTTGTTATTCACAAGAGGTGTTTTAAGCAAATAATTACACAGGAACTAGGAATTTAAACAGTGATGTGATCAAGATTCATCTGCATGATTACAAACATTTTAGAATCATTTTTAAAATATTTATTTCTAAGGAAAATTAGATTAAAATTTCTTAAAGCCTGTTACTTAAGATGATGATACTTTTTAAATATCTAGTGGGAGTCAAAGGACTTCTAGGAGTATAGAATGCTTAAAAAATGTCCTTTTCTTACTTGCTCTCCCCCTCGTCCACTTAACAGAAGAGGTCATGGAAGATCCTGAAATTGTCAGTCACTTTCTACATTAAAGGCACTGCTGTGCCTCCCTACCCATCATCCACTACTGCCTCCCAGGAATGCTAATAGTGATTAAATGGAGCACCCACTGCAGGTAATAACAATAAGGAACAAAGACAAATCATTTCACTGGGTGTAGTCTGGTTAGTTCTCTTGTCATTAAGAACTCTTTGGCTGTCTAAACTTCTTTTCTCATCAGAGGACTAGCTCTCTTGATTCATCTCAGTGACATTTCCAGTCCTAGCTTTCTTGCCCATCCAGTTTTTTAGTATCCCCATCTATCTGTAGGTTCCAAACAGAAAGAAAGATACTACAGTCACTTACATGAAATTCTAGACTTACCAATATCTTTGATAAGACTTATAATTCATGAAGAAACTGATATGCATTGCAATTGTATGAGATTAGTATTGTATGTCACTTGCAAGTGAATTATTCTATTCTATTCTATTCTATTCTATTCTATTCTATTCTATTCTATTCTATTCTATTCTATTCTATTCTATTCTATTCTATTCTATTCCATTCCATTCCATTCCATTCTGTTGCTGCTGAATGGGCAAGTTTGACTTGGTAATGCAATAACACTGTTCAGGAAGGGATCTAAACGTAGCTATGTTTATTTTAACCACATGCACAGCTTTGTGGATGGTGGTGAGTACCTGTAATTCCTCCTTGTTCTTCAATGGTGATATTGATATTCCTTGTGATAAAATTAGAGTATGTGATTGATTTGAGGATTTTTGGGTTTGTTTTTTCTTTATTTAATTGCCAGGTGCTTCTGTTTTTCTTCTAAAGCATTATCATTCCCTGTCACTTTTCATATTTCATCTCACATTCTTCCCCTAGTGCCTGTGCTGTCTGTCTGAGCAAGAAACACTTCCTTTCAACCTGACTTCCATTTCAACTCAGCAGGCACCACAATCTTTTTCTTGGCTTCTGGTATCTCATCTAATCAGATACCATGCTTTTATGCTGGCACCCTGCATCTGCACTAGGTATTTTGTTAGACTATCAGGCAGAACTAAAAGCTTCCAGCTTGCCTACCTTCTTGTCTGCCAAATTGGAGAGAGGGGAGGAGACAAGGAGGGAGAGAGACAGTGAGAGCCCTTTAGTGTGACTAATCTCTAACTTCAGTCCTTTCCCTACTCCTGTGGAAGTGTTACTTGGTATGTCAGTGAGCATGAAGATTCAGCACTTGCCCTCCACAGGGAAAATTCCCAGACCCTTTGATTATATCCTATTCATAAATGGCATATATATCTTAATGGTGAATTTTGAACAGTTGAAAATGAAAAAAGGAGCTCAATCTCACTGGGCTGGGTAACCTCTTTGTATATAATTCTTGCAGCTCATATCAAAACAATAGAGGGAAGACAACTTCATTTCTAATCAAACTTGCAATAAAAGTAATAGAGTCTGGTGGTTTAGTAATACAGAAAAAAGGATCACAATTTTCAGCTGCATTTATGTTCCAGTTTTCACTACTGTATATCTAGTTTCAGTTACTGCTCCCCGAATAAAAATTACTCACTGATGGGTTAAGATCTTCTAAGTTGCATGGAAAAAGTAAAAATGGTGATCAAGGCATGCTTGGCCAAGATCCCTAGTCAGCACATAAAAGCAGTGAATAACTCAATTGCTAGCCAAGTAAGTAATGATGAAAATAGGTGATGACATTGTGCTCATGTAAAGTAATACTTTGACTAAAATGTGGGTTCAGTTCCAAAAGTACCATACAATGTAGAAATTAAATTATTATGTGAGCAAGGAACACAGTGTGAGGCCTGGGCAGATCTGATGGAGAATACCAAGGGTTCTGCTGTTCACCTCACTTCAAAGATGAACCAGGAGTTGTTCCACTCCTGTCACCTTCCCTTTCATTTTGCAGTGAAGTATATCTCTTCCCTTCTTACAATGGCTGCATCCACTCTCTGTCCTTGCATACACCACAGTTAGATGTGTATTGGGAAGAATTACAATCTAAAGAAGACACTGCTTGACATATTCAGAAGACACCATTTTCTATTGGGTGTTGACACCTCAAATTCTTTACTCCAGAGCTGCCATTACATATCATTAAAGTAAGCCACAGATCAGTTTACAGCACTCCTGAAAAGCTGTTGGAAAATAGCTAACAGTCCTTGTCATGACATATATCTCCCACTGATTTGTTTAAGATAGTCCAATTGACAGCTCAGCTTTGGTTATATCTATTTTGGAGTTTCACTTTTCTAAAATTGTATTTTACAAGATAAAAGGTATTTCTTATATTTTAAGCCCAGTCTGAATATTTCAGAGTTTGTGGAGAAATGCACACTCTAGTTTACATAATTCCTTGACCCTTTGACACCTACGTGTTCTGGTTGAAGTGAATAAGTCAAACTTGAATGTGCTTATATTGTTGGATAATAATACAGAGCTCTTCATCCAACTAGATTGCTCTGCAAGGTGTGTGTATCTGATAAACCACAGACATTACAGCAAAGAAAGGAACCCTTGTTTTCTCTTTCACTTTTCTGTTCTGTCAGTTGACCTTTGTTTCCATTGTATGTGACTGGATTAAATTAAACAGTTTACACCCCTTGCTTTTATTTCCTGGGAAACAACCACCTTAATCCTGATTCCTTTTCTTTTGCAGGTTTGTCACCGGACTGGACTTTTGCTTTTCCCTTTTGTCTACTGCAGTATTTTAGATCACTTCTTTCTCTAGTTTCTTTACTTGGTGCCAAGTGCTGTATCACTTTCTTCCCTCAGCAGCTGGATAAAACTGATTCAGCTCTGCTTACCCTTGTATAAACCTGGAGTGTTGCAGTTGGTGAAGCTGTGCCAGAGCAGAACAATGCAGACAATGGTGCAGAGGGATGATACAAATTATAAATCAGCAGAGAAGTATCCATTGCCTTCACACGGCGGGTATAAACTTGTAGACAAAATAATATCACATGATACTTTCAACTCAGCTCGTATCTGCTGCTGGTTCAGTGTGGCCAGATAACTTTATGCTAATATTTCCTTAATGCAAACTGTCCATCACTTTGCACTACATAACAAATATTGGACTGAATTGGGACAGAAAAAAGAAAAAGTAATCTCTGGTTTAAAGACATGCTGTTTGCCTTTGTACAATTCACCATTGCCCCCTGTGTTTTAACTTGTGTGGGAATACGTCACGAACTATAATTAATGTGTCCGAAGCTCTAAGCCTGTTTCCCAAATTTGAAATGATGTTGCAGTGAAAACATTAAAATAATGTGGGGAATTGTTTGCAAACTTCTTCTCAAGAATCTGAAAAGTGGTGACTCCTTAAAATCGAGAAAATTGGTTGCTTTAATACTAAGCCATTTAAAAGACAAACAGAAACGCTGATGTGCTTGAAGTCAATGCGAGTACACTTTTTAAAAACATACCAAGGAAGAAATCAGTTGTGAAATACTGATCTATTCTTGTTTAAATCATTAATAACAAGCCTACAGAAGATGAAACAAGTTGTGGTAAATCATGAGGACAGTCTAATGGTACACAGTGGTATGACTTGCCCGCTTAGATGCTTGCAGGCTGAAAGCCAGAGTAGTACAACTGGAAGAACAGTCTGAAGATTGTATCAGCAGGCTGTATCCACAGATAGTTATTGATGTTCTTCATATTTTCTTTTTTTTAGGGGGGGGGTCAAATGCCTTCATAGATAACCACCTCTCTGAGCTCTGTGTTCAAGTGTTACCATGAAGGACTAATGTTTTCTTAGGATGTATGGATAAGATAGTATTAAGTAAGAGGAAAATGATTTTCTCTCTGTATTTGGCAATGTGTGTGTCAGCGGATAGCACAAAAGAATACTGTTGTTCAATCCAGATGTCAGGTGAGGGTGAATAGAGGATCTAAGGCAGTGTTGGATTCTCTGTTTGATATTGTTAAAATGAGATTTGCCTACGTTTCTGTCTTTGTATTCAACTCTAGGCAATGTCCTGTCATCTGCTGTGCTAAATATTAGACTGGATAGCCCTTTGTGTATTTAGATGCCCTAAATTAGTCTATTCTTTCCTTTGAAACCTTTACTTAGCCTTTTTACTCTTTTCTCCTTCATAACTACAGATGTAACTCATCATCCACAGTAAATATTTCACACCCAAGTTTTAACACTACTACTCTCAAGCAGCCCTATGGAAATCACTTGAGTCTCACGTAAGGGACAGAGGGTAAACATTGCTGTAGGTATGCCCACAGCACTTGCAATTCTAAATAATCATACAGTTATGATAAAATCTTGTGCTTTAGGGCTTTTACGACAGTCTGTAAGAAAGGAAATAAAAAGTGGTGCAAGAGCAAGCAGGGGTTTGGGTAGAAAATGGAAGCTTTTCTGGAGGTGAATATACTGGTGAACTTTCTTTGCACAATGTCTAGACAAATGCCAGCTTTGGGGAAAACACAGATTTTGAACCTGGGGAGAACAGCTATTATGATGTTTTTCAGGTTTGTTTTTCTGCTAGTAGTGTGAACTAGTATCTTCTGGCCATGCCCTCAGTTTCAAGCTGAAATTTATTCCCTGCTCTTTGCCTGTGGAGTAGAACCACTTACTCCCCTAAGGAAGAAATAATCCTTTTGTTCTTTATCCTAACAGTGTAGTTCAATGACACAGTTAAACAGGCGTACCTGTTTTCATTCAGCTCAGCATTGCATTGGTTTAACTGTACCTGAAAAGGACATCTAAGTATTGAAAGAGGAGAGAAATGTGATAGCCTGTCTTACTCAGGAAGTCAAAATAGTTGATATAAAGCTCTTTTCTGTTTTTAAGCTCTATGAAAGGAAGAAATAGTATCATCGCTCAGTGTTTTTCAGTTTCCAAATATCCTTAATTTTGACTTTAACCCTGAAATGGTTCATTTATTATTTGGTTTTCAACATCACAGCTTGAAGCTGTATGGCTGTTTCTTTCTTTCTCAGTCTGTTCCTTTCACTAAGTGCATGTCCAGATTACTCTTTCATGCCTCATTTACTGTGGCTTTCAGTACAAAGATCAAGTGTTCAGTTAGCTAGTTTACTCATCCTGCTACGCTGCAGGTTTTCTAAGGCTTTTCTCTGCACTGACTCTCTGCATGGTTCCTTTTGTTTCTCTGCAGCTGCATGGATGCTTTCTCCACCAAATGTTGTCCTTACAAATTGTTTTGATCTCTCAATTTAGTATTTGTAAATTATTTAAAAATAAGCTTAAAATAGGTTTAAAAATGAATGCATGAAATAATCTTATCATTTATTTCTGATACATGTCTGAAGACATTGCATCTAAATGATGCCTATTCCCCACTTAGGTATGGGATGGTAAATGTGTGAGGTGGTGGAAGCAAGACTGTGGCCAGTGAAGAGCAGCAAGCCATTCAAACAGCTTGGAACCATGTTTCAGGGTAAGATAAAGGCTCCACTGGCTCCTTTCTCTTTCCCATAACTGGTTTAATATGGATGCTTAACATCTACGTGCTTAAAGAAGATGAGCTTCATCTCAGTTGCTTAGGTGTGACACAGGGGCCTGAGGTAATACTTTCCATCTATACTGAGGCTGAGCCTAGAGCAAATGTTTCAGGATCATCTACTTGAAGGCTTCTTTTGAATTTTGATGCAGCTTATGACATCTCTCCCTTAGGGTTATTTTGTTTTGCCACTTCCTTTTAGAATTTCTTCACCTCTCCTTCCTTCACTGTAGAGCCAAGGAAAGTCCCAGGGAGATGGGTGCACTGTGCAGTCAGAGACACAGATGCATCTGCTCAAGTGAGCTCCAAGAAAACCAGATGAGACACCAGCATCATGTCCCAATTGTGTCTCTCTAGTTTATACACAGATCATCTATTTGCCTCCATCTCCTTCTTGATTTTTGAGTTACTGGTGTCCCAATACTTACAAGGAAGGTCTCCTGCCAGTTGGAGATCTCACACACAAGGAAAATCACATTATATCAGATCTTGGTTGGTCTGTCAATAGTATAGATTTATAAATACTGACATTTCACATTGTTTAAGAAACAGAACAAGCTAATGTTTGGTTCAAGAGATGGGAGGGAGCATGTTTCAACAGGCAAAATGAATCACCAGAGTCTGTCAACCAGTCAAGTATTGTATGTTTTTCCCTTATGTCAAATTACCTTCCCGAGTGATGGAAAAACCCTTATACTTTAGATGAGTCCAGATGCTTAATTTCCGGTAACTTAACTCCCTCTCTAGCATGTTTTGTTACTAAAGATCCTTTAAAATTAACTGAATGTTAGTTGCTGTTGCATGTGTGGGTGAGGAATCAACCCTTAGCTCAATAGAAAAAAAACCAAAAAACAAAACAGATGTAAATCAGAGGAAATGTTTTATTTTTAGTAAACTTGAGTTTTAAGAATATAGTTATCTAAACTGATTTTAATTGGTATAGAGTGAAGTTGGGGTATTTATATCTTTCTCTCTAGTAACTTTAATTTACTTATTCCATATGACAGCTACAGCCAAAAAAGCCCCCCAGAGGTTTCTAGCATCCTGTTGCAAAAATGTGGTGCTTAATTGTAAAACTAAATTGTGGTTTCAACAATGGAAAAGAAAAACTCAGCAAAAGTAAGTTTTGATCTTGAGGGAGATGATTATTTAATCTCAGAAGTTTCATGTTGCTTATATGTATTACTTGACTTCAGTAAACTGTGTTTACTTTAACAAAATACTCTTGGTAGAACAATGCATAGCCTGGTTTTCCTTTATTTGGCAAGCAATTTCTTCCATTTAGTTGATTTCTAAGGGAATAATCGTCTTGAGTTACTGGGTTTAAATGGATGCTAATTGAATTTCTTTGTCTGATATCCTGCTGACCCTCAGCACTTCCTGTCCCTGAGATCTGGGTATGACAGGTCTTCCACTTGTAGAAATGAACCTCTCTGTGCAGGTGAGATCCTGATGGCCTTCAGTTTTTTTACTGCCCTGTGCTTTTCAATCAGGAAAGGAAAGTGTGCTGTTATAGATGCATTCATGAGGGGAATATGATGTAGTCCAAGAAGATATTAGTGTTTCTATTCAGTAGCTATCCTGTAGGGAGAAGACAAAGGGGGTTCTCCATTTCCACTGCCTTGTCAGATTCAGATTTGGCAGAGGAGGATGAACAATTGCCAGTAAAACCAAGATACAGTGGGGCTCATTATCTCATCCAATCTCTCCCTGAGATTGATGAAAGTCACGATCAAGATCTAGTAAATACGTAGGATGTACATAAGCAACTTCAGATTCAGTTCAGAAGTAAACAGGGAGGTAGTCATCGTCACAGGACACAAGGATGACATGAAACCATCAAACTGTGAAATGTGAGATTCTTTTCAGAATAGCTTCTTAAAAAGACCATTCCAGCCTAAATTGAAAACACAGGTATTTACTTGGCCTAGCCACAGTTGCAAATATGAAATTGCTTTCTTTTTTCCTTTGGAGATCTCATGGTTTTTATTGTTCTTGTAGGGGTTTTTGGGGGAAGACTATTTGTGATACAACATTCCAACAGTGTCCTTCCCAGTTTGTAACACACTGTATATTTGGTCTGGCAAATTGGACAAAACTCATAGCTTTCTAATAGGATGACCTCAGGAAATGTATGCAGAGGGCCTCTGCAAACATTAGTTGCATGGCTGTTCTGTGCAGCCTGTGCTCCTTCCTGGAGTGTACTACATATGATTTACAGCAGGCTTGTCCCACTATGGCTAGCTGCATACTGGTGTTCTGCCCTGGGATGTGGCAGTGAAAGCTCTGGACTGTGAGCAGCACAACTATTTCTGACACCAAGAGAGGGATCTCAGTACCTCTTGGCTGTCTGTTGTAGCTAAGGACTCTTCTGAGCTATATTTCTGTATGCCTTTCTTCAGCAGGCGCTGCCTCAGCAATCTTTGAGAGCCTCTCTGTTTTTGCTCACTTGTGTTCAGAGAAATGATTCACAAAGAAAAGGTGCCTATCAGAAGGAATGAAGGGCAGATGTAGGGTTAAGATGAAATTCTGATTCTTGCCTTCATAGCAGTTTTGACACTTCTTTGACTTGTTCTGCTGTAAAAGCAGTGCAATTGCAAAACTCTTAGGGGAATTATAGTTTGTTCTAATGTGGAAAAGAGAATTTATACTGTACAGTCATAGTCAAAGAGACTACTCTGAATCAGTGTTATTTTAAAATCAGATAAGTTTGGGGTTTTGTTTTTTTTTTTTCTTGCATAAGCTTTCTCTATGACTGCTTCTTCCCTCTATCACCAGTTCTGGATTGAAGGTGAACCTGCTGTTCTTCATCCCTCCTTTCTCCCCTTCTATCCAGGCTCCCAAAGAGTTACCTTCTGGATGTTGGAAGAAGTGTGTGTTAAGGAGCTAGACCAGCATGGCATTCTTGTTGTAAATTCTTGACTTGCCAAGGCTATGGCAATCCTCTGAGGCATAGCTTTATGATGAATATTCCAATTAAACAGCTTTTAAAATTGTTCACAGAGCCTATTTCAAAAATTTTAAACCAGAAAAAGTAGCTTGGTTGTTCCTTTTAATTTAGTTCTTGTCTTGAAATTTTGATCATCACTAAAAGGTGAAGATCAAAGCAAATGTCAAAACTGAAAGCAAACAGCTTGTTTTTCCTGAAAAAATCTGAGTTGACCTGATTCAGGTTGTTTTCAGAAGAGCAGTAGGCAAAATAATGGCAAAATTTCAATTTTTTTCTCATTTTGGATCAGAAATAACCTCACAAAACTTAAAATTCTCTTATAACACACAAATTATTTCCCAAAATTCTACCACACCCACTCTTCCAGCAGCCTCCCAGAGCCAAGGATCGCAGCAGGCATTAACTGAAATGTTCAATGAAGTCTGGAGCATGTGCAGTGTCTGAAATTGTGATAGTGCACCATCACAGTGCAAGCAAATCCCACTGTCTCCATCCTGCCTGGTGTAGGCAATGGATAACCCAGTCCTACTCTGACATGAAACTTGGATTTGCTTGAAAGGTGTCCAGAACTGAAGCAATTACATTAAGACTAACACAAGGCTTTGAGTAGAATAACTGCTTAACTGGTCCTTTCCCTAGAAAGATCTTTCTCTTCTTTTCCAGGGATTCATTTTGCCTAGCTAAATTGCTCAGCTATGGCATGGAGGAGCCATACCCTTTTGTGAGCTATTCTCCTCTAGCTTGGTGTTTTCTGTTTTTTGTGTTCTTTGGCCTTTCTGAGGCCCCTGTGAGTGGCTCACTGTGTGTTTTTGCAATAATTTTCTGCTCTTCTTATCTGATTGGGTTCATTTTGAGCTATTTGTAGACAGTACAAAAAGAGACCAGATTAAAATCAATGCAGACATTGTGTTCCCACACATGCCCTGTATTCCTAGGTATTAGAGATGGGAATGAGTCATCCCACAATACAGTTAAGTACTGACAAATGGTTGTCTGAAGCTCTGATAAATAAAATCTCTGTGATTTATTGCATATTTTCTGTCTTCACATACTGCTACTATAAATCTAAGACAAAAGTCTACTCACTGCCTCCCCAGGGACAGTCTTTGTCCAGGTATATTTTCCAATGAAATGCGTGGGAGTTTTGGGGACTAGAACGTTGAAGCTGAATTTATGTCTTGGGGCAGAGAAAAATAGAAATCCTCCTTTAGAGACAGCACTTGTCTGCATCAATGCAAATGCGTGTGTCTGCACCCAGAGAACAATGACATTTTTTAAAGGTTTGTTTGGCAACGCTGCTTCGTCTCCATCTCAAGGGATATCTTACTTTCTAAACCATGCTGTGCACACTAAGTATTAGCTGTTAAAAAAAACCCACAATTCAGTGAAGAAAATTGGCAACTGTGATAGAAAGGATAATAAAATATCAACTGAAGACAACTCAATGTTTTATCTATAGCGTTTAAGTATGCATACATGTGGTGTTTATTCATTAAGAACTGGGTTGGTTTAGCTGCAGAACTGTAGTTAGTATTTTTAACAACAGAAGAAGGACAATTGACTAGATGCACTATTTATGTGAAGACCAGTAAAGGACATTACTCTTGATGCTGTGCTGAAATCAGAAATGGGCACACTTTCAGAAAAAAGGAAGATTCCACTGAGTAAAATTCCCACAGTTATTTAGTTAACATTAAGATACCTACCCCAGTGAAAGGCAGAATTGGCTTGCCAGTGCTGGGAGGAGGATGGAGATGTCTTGTGGCTTTTCATAGAAAAATGACTTTTAGAGTCCTTCTTAATGACTGAAAGGAAAAAGAGCACAAATCCTGCTTCTCCACTGTGTGCTGAAAGTCCTTTAAGTTCACCTTCTAACTTGTCATTGTTTAATTTCCAAGATACAGAATTTTTTTCACTCATGTTCTCAACAGCTGCAAGTGCCCGACAAGTTTGGTTGGGTTTTTCTGGCTTTCCCAGTCTCTTTCTCTTTTTAAATTCATTGTGCAGGAGACATTTGGATTTGTCAAGGTTGTTTTGAGCTGGACATTAAATGTGTAGACAGTAAATGTGTCTCTGAAGTCTGTCACAGGTTTCACTGATATAGCCCACTTGTCCTAAGTGTGTGATGCTTAGGAGCAGCAGCAGCAAAATGAGTAATAGCTTTGATGGCAGTAGGTGGACATTTGTGGGGGGATATTTGCAACATAAAATTTGAATGCCAGTAGTCAAAGATGCAGAAATCAAGCATTGTCTCTTTCCTGCATTTCCAGCTTGTGTGTGCAGCTCTCTGCTATGTCTCTGTTCAAGCACTCCACATTTGATTAAACCACCTGACTTTCCTACTGCTTTTACTCACTCATGGGCATAAATCTGCAGTTCTCTTTCTTCCAGAGGCAGCCCTGGGCTATGGCATCCTGTGTACCCACCTTCCCGAGTTCTTTTACTTCTGTAACAAAGAAATGTAGCATGCATTTAGATTTTATTAAAAATAAATTCCAAAGAAAACACTCTGCTGAACACACATCTTCCCTGGAGGAGAAAAACACAGAGCAAAGATTTGGCAAATGTTGGTCATGTTGGTTAGTGTGTTATTGGCCACATTGAGACACTGAGGCGATAGGTGCAGTATTAGAAAAGACAAAAGACAGGTACAGGAGTAGAATGAAGTTTTGGAGGAATATTTAGTCTACTAAACTGTGCTACTTTCTCACCTGCTGGCTCTTGAAAAATTTCTGAAAAACTATAATGAGAATAGAGCATTATCATAAAATAGTTTTGGTGCTTGAACGTGCTGCTAACTGAGCTATGCTCTTGTTTCAATCTCTGACTGCTGTGCTTTTAAATGTTTGATTATGGGTTGTTTCACAGACTCCCTGCCTATATTTAATGTCCTATACTTCCTAACATTTAGTATTCAGAATTAAAAACGGTCAAGTGGAATTGATCCCTGCCTCCTAAAATAGCAGAAGAGTAAGTTCAACTCAGGAACTCTGGCCTTTTGGAACAAATACCCACTAGATGTTGATATGCTTTAGAGCCTTCGTTTGTCCACCCAAACAAAACTCTCTGTAAAATGTTGCATCCTTTCAAGCTTAAGGCTTTGCATTTTGCATTCCACATTATTTTATTTTTTAGTACCCATGTCAACTTTGTGAAGACTAAACATTTTGTTAAGACTTGATGCACGCATCTCCTGTCTTGGAACAGGCAGTGTATAGTATTGCCTCAGAAAAGGTTTCAATTGTGTCAAAAGAAAAAGGTTGGACACGATGCAGGGCTAAGACAGGATAACTAATGAGTCAACTATTTATGTATGGTGAAGCAGATCCAGAAATTAGAAGAACCAAAGGAAAACATAATCTGGAACATAATCAGAGAAGATATTTGACACTGGAGCTGTCCTATTTTTGGTGTGTAGATACTTTTAACTTGCTTAATCTAATTTAGTGACTGCTATTAGCCAAGCTTTTTCTGTGCATTGGTTAAAGTCAACTATTCCAAGTTTAAAGGCATCCTTTTTTTCCTAGATATAGAACAAAAATCTTTCAAATTTTGTGTTTTTAATTCAATCTCACTGTCAAACAGAGCACAGGAAAAAAAAAAAATAGAAATCACAATCCATTAAGAATGCCCAGTACCAGTGATTCTCCCATTAGCATTCTGGAAAGGTTTTACTAGAGATTCAAGCAAAGGCAAAAAATGTCGTGTTCCATTCTTAGAATTTACATTTCCCAAACTAACTCCTCATCTTGTTTTCCATATTAAATCTTACTCCACATGCTAGGATTATTTCTCCCAATTTGGAAAGACAGTATGTAACGGTATCTCTTGTTGACATCTGTTGCAACACTAGTTCTGCTAGGATGTTGTAATGAATTCAAATAAAACTTCCTGTGCTGACTGCAAGCTCTTTGTGATGGTGGAAATACTGCTTCTTTAGATTATTTTACTGCTTAATTTATGATTTAATAGAGATTTTAAAGCAAGGCTACTTGTTAAGGCCTATCATCAACCCTGCTTCTTAAGAAGCTTGGTGCCTCTAGGGCATCTTTAACTTTTTTTAATTCAAACGAAATACTTTGCAGATCATCACAATAATAAGCAAGTAGGCACTGCACATCCTTCTGCCAGTAGAGCCAACCTAAGATTTTGAGTTTAGCCTCTGCCATTTACTACAGACTCTTTGTCTTCACTAGAATTAACTTCTTAAACCTCATCTATGAAAACATTTCTCTGCTCTATGCTAAGATACACAGAGGGATGTTAATAAGTGTTTTTGGGGAGTGCCAAGAAACTTGTAGCCATTAAGTACAGCTATTCTAAATAGGTGAATGTCTGACCTTGCTGACCTTCAGCTTCCAAATTTTACAACTTGTTAGCATCATCTACCACTCTCCAAAGGACCCCTCTTTCTTTTGAAAGGCTTTAGAAATTTTAAATGCCAAATGGATTTACTGGTTTTCCTTCCTACATTCCCAGTCTGCCTGCTGAATCCCTCATCAAAGCCATTTGTCTGTTTTCTTTCACTGAAACAATATACTCCTAAACAGTTTGTCAGATGTCATTTTGATTTAGTGACAAAGGTGGTAGTCTCAGCTGGCTAGATAAATAGTTCATGTCCTTATCTCTATGCCGTTATTTTTAGAAAACATTTTCCACCTTAAGTGTTTTATCAATCGGCTCTATGATCTTTGGACCAGGAAACATATAAAAGTAGTTAGGTCAGATTATTACAATCTAAGAGCACAGAGTTCTTCACCCAATCCTTTTCTCATGGAAAGGAAGTTTTCAGTGTGGGAATCACAAAGAAGTATCAAGGCTGAAATTGTTTTACTCTTTCTAACTTATTTGAGATTTTACTGAATTTTAACCTGAGCAAGGAAATCTTGCTCATAAACTAGTGGGTTCTGCTGCTGAGAAGCTTGAGCATCTCAGCTGTTTAGACTGAAGGGCTTATGCCACTTGGAAGCCATCTTGTTAAGCACAAAAATGATAGCATTAGGGCTGAGTGGACATTCAAATGTTATACCTATTCTAGAGTTTAGTAGCAGTCTGAAGTGAAAGTGAACTTTTGGACTAGGTCCCTTCACACATGAGCTTCGTGTGAAAAGGAGGATTGGCTGCAACAGGTGTGTAGCAAGGAAGAAAATGATAGCTATGGATAATTAAGTACTTTTTAAATTTCCATAAATACATGTTATGAGTGTTTTTTTCTTCTAATTATAGAAGCAATGAGTGAGTTCCTTTCTGTTGATTCTGCCTCTTTGATATGACAATGCACTGATTGCTGGTAGAGCACTGTTGGTTTAAAATTAATCTTTCTGATGCAAATTCCTCGTATGAATGTTACCTGCTTTTCCAGAGAGGACAGGGTGAAATCACAAGTCCTTGTCCATTACATGTGACAAGGATTTCTTTCCTTAGACGGTTGCCATTAACTGTCTTGCCACATGGCAGCTCCAACACCTGTTTGATGACCAAGAGCAAACAAAAAGATACTCTAGTCCAGTTCTTCAGCTTCTATAAATCTGTATAATTGCCTCAACTCACAGCAGACCTCTCTCATTTTGTGTGTCCTGTGGACACATGAACACTGTAAAATGAAGCATGATGCAGAAATCACTTTTCAGGGAAAAGACTGTCAGTAAACCCACATGACATAGTACAGTCCATTCACAGAATGATCTGTTGAGCTTTATAATCAGGATAATCTTGGTCTTTTTAAAAGCCAAGTTAATCAATAAGCTTTACCCAGCTTCAGGATAATGCAAATGTGGCTCTCAAGCTTCAATGCTGAATATGCTTTTAGTCAAGTGTTTTGGTATTACCGACCCCAACATTTTCTGGTACAAGGTTATCACATGCAGCGTTCAGACCATGGATTTCTCAGTATGCACTGGGCTAGTTGGGCACTATGTTGTTTATGGTTTAAGTTTTCTACTGCTCCATTTCCTATAATTTGAATATTGGTCTTTATTTCAAATTGTTGTATTCAAGGCCCCATTCATTGGATTATGAGTTCTTCACTTCAGATCTTGTATAATGACATTTACTGGCATCTCTTGTGCCCTCTGTGATTTCCAGGCTGCCTCAACTGGAGATATAATGGATAACCACATCTGCCACTAAGAAACTTCTTAAGTTTAATGTAGCCTACAACAAACAGGTTCCATGTTTTCTCAGTATCATATCTGTTGAACTCTATTTATGGTGATATTCTCTGAAGGCATTCACACTTAATGGGAACACTGATTTTTCAGCTTTTCACTACAGCACACTCCATACCACTTGCCCATCACGTGCTTTTTAGCCTCTTCTTACCAAATGCAGGAGTTACCCTTCTTCATTATACTCTTTGGAGCTGAGATTTACCTCATTCCAGTAGTTCTTGATTCTGCTCTGGCTTCTGTTTTGATTCTCACATTGGCCTTTGCAATGGACATTCAGACATTCTGAATTCTGGAATGCAATACTGATCCCAGACCTGTGTTTATTTCACATGATGCCTTACAAATTAAATGAAATGAATTGGAAGACTTCCTGAGAGCAAATAATTGATTTAACTTGAGGCGGTACGTCTTCAGAGCAGAAGTACAGGTATTTGTAAGAACTGCAAAGGCACTGCTAAGTTTTTTGACTGAGCTGTGATTTCTACCCTTCTGTATTTAATTTTTTTAACTGTATTGGTTCCTACATTCCTATTGGTAAAGAGAAGAGTTGGGATTATACATCCTGCCTCCAGCAGCTCTCAGAAGCTGGGTTTGGATACGGGGCTCTCAATACCTGAAGATATGGAAATCTAAAAGTAATAAGTAGTGATAATGCTGTTCATAATTATGTGATTTACCTTTACCTTTTTTTACCGTGTCATTTGTACGTATGAAGAACAGGCACATAGCAAAGAACCACAGTTTCCACACACTCATCACCGAATCCACTTTTGGCACCTACCAGAAATTATGCAGGGTATTTGGGAGGCACCTGTGGCTACTCTAGAATGGTCAACATTCTTGGTACTGCTTGTGTTTCATTACTGTGTTAGAGTTTTGGAACAGGTGGGATTTATTTATGTGGGCAAATCATCAGCTAAGAGTGCTTTGCTCTTACATGTTTCTCGATGTTTTGCTGGCTCTTGATTAGAGATGTCATACTGACATCATTGCAACAAACTATGGGTTCTTACAGCGGCTGCCAATTAGAAACAGAATGAATGTATTACTCTTCAAATGGAGGAAGTTAACAATTGCACTTTATTATTACATAATTAAGTTAAGGATCTGGTCTTGATCTTCAAAACCTTCAGTGTTTGTGCCAAGCTGTTTCTGGGACCATCTTTCCTTCCCTAGGCAGTAACCATCATGGCTTCCTGAATGAAGCATAAAGGAGGCTTGTTTGCTCAACTTGTTTTTCACAGCATAAATTATTCAGCAGACATGCAAGGCATAAAAATTAGGAAACAAACCTGACACATACAAGAATATCCAGTACCAAGAAACAGTTTCTCAGGGAGAAGAGATAAGTCAAAATTAAAGAAAAATGTTGTATATAACCCACTCTGGGAAGGCATTTCCTGTTACATTCTTGCTGTTTGTGCCTTGAGTCTCTCTCAATATCATGCACAGGGACAGAAATTGTGCCCTCCCTCGCATTTGTACACCCCCACTAGGACTGTGTTTGTGCTCTGCTTATATGTTCTGCTCAACCACTACTCCTTCATGACACTTGCAGAAAATCATAATTTTTATGTTCTCCAAATCCTGTCCTGTGAAGAGCAGCAGTACACTGGGCATGGTCAGTGTCATGTATTTATTTGTCACCACTTATTAATGGCACATAGCACATGTATATATATATATATCATTTAGATGCCTAGATTTATTCTTCACATTTTTTAAATTATGTAATGAAGCCTCATTAGGCTTCGAACCCTTCTGTTTATGCCTTTATTTTTATGTTAACTTGCTTTTGCTGCCTTTAAAAGTCAGCAGAAACTCTGTCAGTGGCTCCAGTGGAAATGAGAACATTTCCCAAGAGTTATTTTCACCCTATATTCTAAACCCACCCCCAAATTTTCCATTCTGACAAGTATTTAAACATGATGCCAGATCTTATCACTGTCTGAAATACCCATGGGATAGTATGTGGTCTTTTTCATTACATTGTGAATGAAAACTCAGGAATACTCTGAAAATGCAAGAAAATATTTTCTTAAAGAATTTAGGTGAATTCAGCAAATTGAGGCTGAGCTGACTATTCTACCTCAATCTCAGTGACCCAATTAGTGTTTCCACTCTTAAAATAATGACCCAAATTTCTGTTCCATTATGTTGTTACAAGACCAAGCCTCAGTTTAAGATTTTTCAGCTTTAGGTAGCCAAAATCTTTCATATACAGCTAAAAAAAATGAACAAAAAGCAACTGCATTTCTAGTTACTGAGCATGTACAACTTTTACTGACTTCAGTAAAAACTGTAGCAGCTTGGCACTGCCAAAAATCAGGCCAGCCTACTAAAGCTCTTTATATATAGTGATGTAGTGACCTGATTCTTGAAATTGTTGAGTTCAAACAAGTTTTAGAAAATCCAGGACATGTTCAGGTGCTTTATGAATTTGAATATTAAGCCAATACTTGCATAAAACCAGCAAGAATTTGGTGGATTACCAGAATTAACCTGAGATGAAACAGAATATTAATTTGATGTCTTGTATTCATTCTGTAGCACTGGACACTATTTATACAATTAGATCACAGAGTTATGCTGTTAGGATTTAACCACTCTTGAGCTTTCCTTCTAATTATTTTCTCAATGACTATTACAATACACAGTAACATACTTGGTAACATTTTGGAACAGGGAGCAATGACACCTTCTGTACCGAAACAGATAGGAACACTGATAATGGAACAGAAAGGTCTTTGTTTGTCTGTTTGAAAAACAACCAGCTACATATTTCACCTCTTTCTTTAAAAAAAAGTTTCTTCTCCATCTACATTTTATGAGGGAATCCAATTCTGTTTGAAGAAAATAAAAAATCTACGTTTTTTCATATGTTGTTTCAGAATCTGGGCAGGTCAGTCTCTGTTCCTTACCCCTTCTGCATACAATGACCTGCCCCTTCTGTAGGTCAACTCAAATGCCCACATACAATCCTGCAGAAGTATTCTACTAGCAGAATGAAGAGTTAGTGAATGTGTGATTAATCTTTCCTTAAAATTGAAGGATGTAACTTCACAGAATCACAAAACATTAGGAGTTGGAAAGAACCTGAAAGATCATGTAGTTTAACCCCCTCGCCAGAGTAGGATCATTTACACACAGAAATGCACCAGGCTGATTTTGAACATCTCCAGAGAAAGACACTTCACAGCCTCTCTTGAACAACCTGTTCCAGTGCTCTATCACCCAACTCCCAAACTATATATGTAGTCAGTTTATGATAATCCAGCACTGGAAACTTTCACTTTCCCTTCTGCAGAGGCTTTACATGTTTTTATGTACACTAAAACAACTTGTATGCAACTCTCCCAGGTATAAAGACATTTTTCTTTTAAACTAACCTCTCTCCTTCCTACATTTTTTAAAAAAAAACCCTACCTGCAACAACCCAACTCCCTTAGGACTGGACTGCTTGCACCAAATCAAGGAAAATGAGCATGTTTTTCTTATACTTTATTACTCTAGCCTCTGGGTCACAACCAATGTTGTCATATTGCCTGGAAACTACACAGTTCATAATCACTGTTTTCCTTCTTTTCTTTATTTGATGCTATTTTGTTATTGCTGTACTGATCTTTGCTCTCCTATAGACCTGTTTGGTATCACAGTAATACCTAGCCTATTTGCTGGAATCTTTACCACCAATAGAAAACAATGGCAAAAGGGGTAGTGTCTTTGCCATCTTCTCTCTGTTCAAAAGCATCATCCTGAGAAGGATTTTTAAAATTGTATCCAGTAATTAGTTTAATGTAATGACTTTAGCTGGTTGTACTAACCATGACTTCATGATTTCCTATAAGATTCATTCGTTATTTCCCCTGCTTAGGTAGTATGCAAGCCAAATTTTAGGTCTGAACTCTTCAGAGTAAAATGCTGTGTTTTGATGTGTCTCAGTAGAGCTCTAGTCACTGTACCGAGCTAACATGACATGGTTGCGGTATTAAGAGGTTTTTTAAAATGTCTGGTTTATAGTAGATTTATTTCTGTATGTTAACAGAATTGGATCCTAACAATATTTCAAAATATATTTTTTTCACCAGTTTTCTTGAGGTATCAGTGGGGCCTTACCTAGGAAATAAGAAAAGAGCACAAACAAATGGAGAATTCATGGAAAATGTGCATTAACTGTATCACAATTTTTGTGTGATACTCATTATACCATTTGAACTCTGCCCTCATTGCAACCTAGTTTACTGAGGGCCACTTATCACTGTCTGAATGAAGTTCTGAATCTGAATGTCTTCTGTGTGGATATGAAGGAGAGAGAGGGTAATCTTTGATAATTACTGTGTGACAAGGGGGACAGAAACCAGTGAAGAGGTGCTGGCTGCAATGTATAGAAAAGTGGCATGTTTTGAAGAAGCCAAGAACAAGAGAGCAAGAGAGAAGAATCTCAACCTCTTTGCAAGGCTCACACTAAATGTCAGCTATTTGGAAGTAAACCTGTACTAGTTTTTTTAGCTAGATTTAATTATAAGCTCAGATTTTGCAATACCGGGCGAGTGCTCGGGTTCCCAGGCTGCTGCTGTGCTGCTTTCTCTTCTGGCTTCATGAATTCTGCATTTCTGACTTCACAGACAGGACAGATAACCTTCAAAAAACAGGGGAGAAAGCAGTCCAGGCAAGCCTGAAACTTTGAAGAGACAGGAAGGTCTGACTCTATAGATGAGGTGAGAAAAGAAGGCGGCTTTTACATTGTGTTTCGATGTTCAGGCTGTACGTCAAGAAGCAGTTAGTCCCAGGCACCCTGACTGCGTTTTGTGAGCAGAGTAATTTCTTACCCTAACAAGGAATATCTTAAAAGGAAATATGTTTTGGTTACTAGATTTAGGCTACAGACTACCCGAGCTACACCACACATATTTAAGGGTGTCCTACATAGATCTGGTTTTGATGGTGGAGCAAGAACCATCCTTCTCATTCTTTCTGCTTTATAGGCCCTTCTTTTGTAGCCCAATATGCATGACTTTTTGCCACTACAAATAAAAGATCAAGAGCTTTATGTTCACCAGACAGTGTAGGATTAAAAATAAGAGTGGACTTGCCTTGTCCTGAGCTAGTTCTTGCTCAGTTTTACTGTCATTTGCCATTGCTTAGCAATCAGCTATATATTGCCTGCATTTAAATTCTAGCAAAGTAAAAAACCACACAGACCAGCACCCCAAGCTGAAGGCTATGGCTTCTTTTCCTCTGTGTAACATAATCTTGGCAATCTCTTTATTTCGGAAAACACTGATTTGAGCAGTAGGACTTTGCACAACTTTTAGAGAGAAAGTTTCAAAATGTATTTGTTCCCAGTTCAGAAGAACTTGCATTTTTCTTACGCTAGGAATAGTTGCTCAAAAAGGAAGAAAAAAACATTTTAGGAAGACAAAGACTGTTGCTGTTTTTTCTTTGAATATAACCCCCGACCCAAATTATTCACACAGTTCCATTTGTAGTCAGAATTTTAAAGCCTTGACCACTTCAAAAGAAAAATGCTGCAAATTTCTGCTAATATGGTAGCTCTGGGAAGGGGAAGAGGTTGGTAATGAATAACTTTTCTTTTGCTTCAGAACATTCTAATTGTGTTCCAATTGCTTCTACATATTTAACATACTTCCAATATGTATTTGTACAGTATGTGAGCAAATCACTTCTGAAAGCCTTATACAATATAGTGAGTCATAAATGATTGTTGTTCGCACTCCCCCTGATCAAGTGTGAGTCACAAAGTGGTAAAGTCTGTCTCCCCAAAGCACTGAATGAAATCCACCTGATTTCAGTCAGTCAATACAAAGCTGACAGCTGAGTGACATGTGGAGGTCCCTTGGCTGAACAGCACTTGTCTGCCTACACATCTCTTACCTGCTGTGAAGAAGGGGCATATCACAGCCTTTCAGGGCATGCCACATCGTAGTGATTTCCTGATCTCAAAACACTCCAAAGCTAGTATGGGGAGGCTCTGGCTGTGGCTGTGCTCCAGCTATGCACCCTGTCCTTTGGTTACAGGGGTGGATTTCCTAACTGCTTGTCATATGCCACCAAAGTGTCTAAATTTTCGGGCTGTGTGCAGGGGCAGATTCCAGTTTGACTCAGTACCTCCTCATGGCAGTCACCCCCTCAGCTGCATCAGTGGGGGGGTAGCAGTTGCTGCATTGGTTTTGGCAAGTTGCTTATAGCTGCGCACACACAAAGCCTCTGCTCCCCACAAGCACATGTTACATGAAGAGAAGTCCCTTGAAATCAGATGCCTCTAGGTGGGTGGGATCTGCTTCCTTCCTCCCTGGAAAATTAAGGCTATTTTCTTTCCACAAAGGAAGAAGATATTCTGTGATTTGTCAATGTAGAGGAAAAATATGTTCATTCCAGGATCCAAATTAACCAGGCCACAAAATGGCCTTCAGATACATGAGACTAGCAAGTCTTTATCTTCTGTTGATGAATTTTTTTACCAAAGTATTCTCAAGGAAATTTTAAACTGTAAATACACTGATAAAGTTTACCATCAATAATGAACTATTTGAATAGTATCCCAGCAGACAAGCAACATCACAGTTATTCCTGCCTGATGTTTCAGGGGTGTAGATGCATCATTTTTAGTTTTTACTAGTAGATGAGGTTCCTTTTAATGATGATAATCCTGAACACCTGTATACTGCAGTTTTTAATAGCAGATCTTTTCTTTCTGATGATTGCTTTCCAATAGCTTTCAGAAGCAGATTTACCAACTCTAGTAATAAATGAAAGATAATTAATGACAGTTACCTTTAAATTACTTTGTAAAGTCAAATAATTATCTTTCTAAGTTTGATGTTTCTGACTTGCCTCCCTTAATATTTTTAACTAAGAAAAGAGCAGTCAGGGATAAAATCTGCATTCCTCTAAACACATAGCAAACAGCCTTTCCCATTAAAATCTTGATAGTGTAAACCCCTTATGCAAATATTTTAGCATTCTATAATGTCCTTCAGAGGAATAGTTGTGCTAGTTTCAGCATACTCCTCATGCACTTAAAATGTGACATAGCTCACATAGTTTTGATTATTTTAATGCTAGGTATCAAGTTTAACTGACTTCCTTAGGCTCCCTCTACAATCAATGGAGAGAACTGCTTGCCTCCGGAGGTGTGACTCATACATTTTTAGACTTCTGCCTCTCTCAGTTGACAACAGAAGTGTAGCCTAGACAACTTGCAGATTAGATTCTTAGGTTAGGTAAGATAAATCCTTGGCCTTCTTTGGCATACAATTTTACAGGACTGCAGCTAAGTTGTTTAAACACCTAAAGTACCTGTAGTATCTGATAGACTTAGCAGCTTTGCAAACCCTGAGTGCAAATCAAAGAAAAAATCATGTTGTTCTTTTTTAGAGAAAAAGAAGGAAAAACATACGAAATGTTTTAATATTTGCTCTTCAACTGTAAGAACATGTTAACAGTAAATAACAATGATACTTAACAATGATTATTAAATGGTGCATCAGTTGGTATGAATAAATGACAGTTAAAAGACAAATCTCCTAAATGTGTTTAGTAATGCCCCAGACGTAGTCTTGCATTTTCAGCAGCTGCTCACAGATTTAGATACATGTTTTAGTCTAATGGGGTAGAACTCACATCATAGCCATCCCTGCTTCTTTGTCCCCAGATTTCCCTTTCTGATGAGTCATCTGGTTCCCTCCAGGCTATGGACAGTATACAAACCAACAGGGTAAACAACCTTCCACATATCAAGAGTCATGAAAATATGATTTACTGCCAAAGGCAAGAGGCTTTGAAATGCATTCAGTTTCACATTTTGTGGTTTTTGTTGTATTTTTTTTTTTATTTTGAGTGCTAACTGAATAATCTAACCAAGGTTCTGGTCTATGCATTGGTAATCTGCTTGATGATAAGTCAACAAAAGGGAAATGTATAAAGATTAGGGAAATCAGTCTTCAGATTTCAACTACTCTTCCTTCCAGAACCTCTTCTTTCCTGGCCTAGTCCTTCTTCCCTTAGGTAACTTTACCCTTTACGATGCTGTCACTCCTTGCTTCCTTAGTTTCATCTAAAATTTCTAACAGAAAGATTCATGTATTTGTGCTGGTTGAGCTAAACATCTGCCAACCCAGAAATTGTCTTGGCGAATTACTGTTTGGGTAGATGATGCTGCGTCAGCTGCTGTTTCTCTTTGACCGTTGTGTCCATCTACCTAGCTGGAAAAAAAACTACTAGTGAAGTGTATTTGTAAAAATCATATCTTCAATGTAAATGAGAAACTTTGGCTTTCAAGATGCTGTTTGCCTACCAGGAAACCACACAGCCATAAGGTTTAGTCTTGAATACACATACATAGAATAAGCCTTCTGATTTCATAAAAAATCTGTAAATGCCCTCATCTTAGATCCAAGTTAACTGAAAATGTCACAGTTCTTCTAGTTCAGAGGTGTACTGCTAGCACCATACAGACTGAACGATTGTATCACATGTATGTACTTCACACATAGTATGCTGGCAGTTGTGCAGAAAAAGCGGTCAGTTTATAATTTTAGTAACCTTTAGCAACCCTTTTAGCTATGATGTGACTAAAGGTCTTGGGAAAGGGAAAAGTGAGAGTGGATTTTGTGGTATCAATGCAAAATTGTAAATAAGTTGTGATTTACTCAAGGTGATTATCTAGTCCTTTTCCACAAGCATTCTGTATGTATCTATTGCACATACACACATCATTTTGTAAACGACAGAGTAAGCTAGATTAAGTGCTTGAAACATTTCAGCCCCACCTCATATCCCAATACTGAGGAAAGAGTCTACTGAAAAGTTCCCTTATTCAGAAAGTGAAGTAGACATGGAATAAGCAGAAAGTGCTTAACTTAATCTTGACATTCATATCACGTGCAGGTACTGGCCTTGACCTTTGTACTTTCCTCTTCTTTCATAGTCCAGATCTAAAAGGCAGCATCTGCTACAGTAAGAGCATACTTCATTCCTGCTAGTTTTGTGACATAGCTATGCAACTGAATTTGGAGAGCAAGGCAAGGCCAGGTGGAGAAGTAGCTGACATGGGTCAGGCAGTCACTACTTGTTAGCACTGCTAGTCTCTGCATATAGGGTCTTCATTTATTATGTTGACCAACTCTGGAACTCAGTCTCCTTAAGCAGTTACCTGAAATGCTGTTGTACAAATAGGGAATTATGTGACTGTGCTAGGAAATCCAGTTGCCTGGATTTCCTTCCTACATCAAGTGTCATTAGACTCATCTCTCATCCTCAGAAAGAGATTTTATTTACATTTCTGCTGCAGATAATTGTTAAACTTATATGGAGTATTTGGTACACATTGTATACCACAAGTGTCAGCTAGTTGTCTTTGAGTCATGCTTTTTCTTACCCAGAAGAGAGGGTGGGTCCCTCCTCTACTGATGAAAGAGCAGTACTCAAAGTGTGGAAAGAACTTCAACTTGAGGTGACATGTCTTTTGCCTGCATTTCTGCTTTAACCCTTGAGTCATTAAACTTCCTAAAAATATCCCAAGGTAAATTAAGAGGAAGGACAGTGAGTGATTGAGGCATAACTTGTGGAGTGTAGGAGACATAATCATTTACCATAGATCTATTGATTCAGCCCTCAAATGCTTTGTAAGGACACAAGCCTGGGTGCCTGGAATATCCTTAGTGGGTTGAGCATCAGGTCCAGAATAACCATGTTAACATGAACTAATAAGTCTTGCTTCTTTGCTAAGCAAATTGCCTGGGTGGACAGAGCTAGGATTAAATGTAGGTATTTTGCTTCTGGTACTCTGATTAGCTTTGCCAGAAATAAGTATTTTTACATTGTGGCATGAAAATAAGAATTATAAATAGGTATCATTACAATATTCATCTAAATATATAAAAATACATATAATTGTGTGTTGATATGTATCTATAATTGTTGAGTGTATTGATATATATGTAATTGTCAATGTGTATCTGCTAGTGGCAAGGCAATCAATAATAGTACTTCTGTCTTTCTCACAAGGGGCTGCAGGATGTACTAAAAATTGTGAGGGGCTGTCATGGTGATTGTAACCATGTAAATGTATATAATAGTGATGGGAGATGTATGACTCTTCTTTCATAGTTATTTTTTCTGTGTGCACTGAATAAATTTCCTTCTAAAAGCTCCAAGGGAGAGACAGAATACTTCTTACATTGCAGTTGTACATTTCCTCATATTTTTTTTCTCTACTAAATAGCTTTTCCAGAAGTAAGAGACTACTTCAGAAAAAANGGAAGGAAGGAAGGAAGGAAGGAAGGAAAGATTTCAGAACACAAATCTTCTAATTTTTAAAATATAAAAACTTTAAACTACACTATTTCAGCTACCATCTGTAATGAATCTGTTCTGAGGTTGATGCAGACCTTTAGAAGCATTTTCTTGTCTACTTCTTAGAGATGCCAAATGAGTATCCAAACAAACTTTACATCTTCAAGTGCTTTTTTTTCAGTGTTGAATTTTCTTCACTTAAATTTTACAGGTATTATGAGAACATTTCTATTTTAATGGCCATTTAATCTACAGACCATTATATTCAGATTCAACCACGAAAAAGGATTCATGAGCGTTCATTCCTACTCTTTCATTCCATAGAAATGGAAAGGTGTAGTGTTATGGTCCTTCAACTTTCTACTAGTTACTCTGAAATCCTCACAACTACCTATGTCACTTCCAACATAGTAATGCATAGATTTGTTTGTGTACTAACACAGGCAGAATGTACAGAAAAATGTACATAAAAATATAGATTTCTTTAGGCAAATTATCTTCTATCTGTAATTCCAATAAGGAGGTGACCAGAGTTAACACAGATTATTTCTTTTTTCTTGTTTGTTTATAATATAAAATCTACTTATTATGAGACAGGAACTAAACACATGTATGAGCAAATATATTTCATTGTGTCAAAAGGTTTTATCCACACTTTGGGAGCATATATGCATGTGTTTCTTATTACCTACCCTTTGTTTATAATAAAAATAGAAAAATCAATCCAGAACTAATAAGTAACATAGTATAATTTAATGGTACAGAAGCTCAGGCATTACAACAGCTTTTTCTTGCACTTATGATTAATCATTCTTCTATTAAGGCTGCTGAGTGCAGCATGAAAGCAATTCTTATCCTTTGTCACAGCTGATGTCACCGGTTTAAGTTTAGCACTTTCAACAGACATTGTACTGTATACTTGAAAATGCAGCCCAAAGGCTGGTAGTAAAAGTGGTGCAAACCTTTGGTGAAGCTCTCTTCTGAAACGATGTCACAGTTTGGCATATTGCTTTTAATAAAATGTCTTGGGTGCTGGGCAAAGTTCCCCTAAAATACCTGCTTCGAGTTGGAAAGTGCAGTTGTCAGCATGGTGTGAATACTGAGCGGGGATGGGAAAGTTTTCAATTCTAGATCCTTACATCCAGTGCATCCAGCTGCTTATGGGAATATATTTTTTTATGTACTAATGATTCCCATACACAGCCTGTAACATAGCGTGGTCTGATGGCAGGCTCCTCTCTCCTAGTTGAATCCTCTCCCTCCTTTCCTGCTCAGCCAACACGCCTATGACCAGGCTTTTGGCTCATCAGCCATCTTCAACACAGCCATATTCACAGCCTGCTATTTTTGAAATTGTGTCCTGCCTGGGCTTTCAACATGTCTGAGAGATTGCTCTCTTCATTCTCCCTCTGTATTTCTTGATAAGTTCCAGATCCAGTGTTTCACTCTGTGTCTGCCTCAACTAAAGTCTCATTCTGAACTTTTTTCCCCAGCCACATAATTTTCATGCTATTGTGAGAAGATACTGTCTGCTGTCATTTCTATGACTGTGGAACCCAAGTCTGTTGACTGTTTCCTAATTTTTCAGATAAAGCCTTTTGGACTACTGCCCGTGGTTCTCCTCATGCTTCCTTTGTAAAGCTTTCCAAAGCTGGCCGTTTCTTTTCAGGTCTTCTATGAAAACTCTCCTGTGTTAAGATTTCTGTCAGAGTTTGCCAGAAATCACAAGGCCACACACAAAGAACTACTATCTTATTCCACTTCTTCTATCTCTCTATCCATCAGTGGCCTCTTTTAATCAGATGTAGTCACTTCTGAGTAGGCACCACTTCCAGTTAGTGTGTCATGGATTGCTAAACACCAACCTAACAACACTGCTGGTGTCCATCACCATTCTTTGTGTACTGATCAGCCTGTATTCGTAGAGCAGTATCTTTGCTTAGCTAGGGGTGAGTTCAGGGTGGGCAATATAAAATGCTGGAAAGAAGTCCATTGGTCATAGTGATGCCTTACTGGCAGAACATGCATTCTCTTAACCCAACTATGACAAAGGTGTTAATAATGTTTTCCTTTTTTCTGTATTGCTGAGACGAGCAAGGAATAGGAAAATGAATGTTGTTTTTTGTTGCTTGCCTCAGACAGCCAGAGGCAAATGAAGCTGATTTTTCTAATCACACAGATAGAAAGTGGGTAGTTTCCCACATGACAAAACCACCTACATGACTCCAAACTGCTTTCGTTCAAGTGATTCTATTATTGCTTGTTTGGATAACCAGGGATTTCAGCAACACAGAACATGATTCACCCTTGACAAGGAGAAGGGAAGGAACACTGTGGCCAACTTTGTGCCATGGTAGGGCCAGTCAAGTCACATTGTGAGGCATGTGGGTTACAGCAGATCCAGCAGTGCTTGCCAACTTGCACAGCCAATGTGAACATTTGTGGGATGTTTTACTCACTGTGCAATCTACCTCTTACTATTAGTTCAGTTAGGAAATGAAAGTCTTAGTACTGGTAATTGCTGAGAACCTTGGCTCTGGTCCAGACATGTACTAGGCATGTGTGAGTCAGAGTGTTTCTCTTGAATTGATGATGTGCTTAAAATTTAAGCACTTGCTTAAGTAATTTACTGAACTGGGACCAGAAAGTTTTGCAAACATGCAGGATTGAGCCCTAAACCTGCTTTTATTTTTAATAAAATTAAAAATCCCCTTTTACGACCCCTAGTCCCATCTTTTTTAACAAAAAATGCCATATTTTAATTTTTAAAAAAACTATCTAGAATTAAGGGTTTTTTTAAGGTGATAACTCAGATTTTGCCTATTGTTTATTGGTTTCATCTGACTCTATCAGGTATATGGCAAAAGTTTTCCTTCTGGCTGGCTTAGAAAAGTACTGCATTATGGCATAACTCATTGCATAGTCTGGTAACATATGTAACTCAATCCAAAGGAGAATGAAGAACTCAGCTGCAGGTACCAAATTCAAAGAAATATTATATGATGCCACATGTTTATCTTAAACACCTTCAGGGATGGGGATTCCACCACACCACCTCTCTGGACAGTCTGTTCCATTGTCTGATCACCCTTTCTGTGAGGAAGCGCTTCCTAACATCCAAACTAAACCTCCCCTGGTGCAGCTTCAAGCCCTGCCCTCTAGTCCTATCACTAGTTGCCTGGGAGAAAAGCCTTATGCCCACCTGTCTACAACTTCCCTTTGGGCAGTGATAGAGAACGATAAGGTCCCCCCTGAGTCTCCTCTTCTCCAGGCTGAACAACACCAGCTCCCTCCTCATAAGACTTTCCCTCCAGTCCCTTCACCAGCCTTGCTGCTCTCCTCTGGACCCACTCCATCACCTCATTATCTTTCTTGAAGCAAGAGGCTCAGAGCTGCACACGCTACTCAAGGTGAGATCTCATCAGTACTGAGTAAAGGGAGAGAATTACGTCCCTAGTACTGCTAGACACTTTATTCCTGGTACAAGCCAGAAAGCTATTGGCTTTTTGTGCCACCTGACCACACTGCTGGCTCATGTTCAACTGTCTACCAGTACTGCCAGGTCCCTCTGTCAGGCCACTCTCCAGCCACTCATTCCCCAGTTTGTAGCACTGCATGGGGTTATTGTAGCCAAAAGGTAGGACCCTGCACTTGGCCTTGTTAAACAATGACCTCTGCCCATTCCTCCTCAAAAAGCCTCGAAATGAAGATACATTACATCACTATAATTAAAGTACAAGTAGTTAGGCTGACAGTAGTTTAACATTTAGGAATTTTGACAAAACAGTGTTTCAACGTGCAAAGTGTTTCAATGAGAAAAATTTGCGTTCAAATATAGAGATGGTTTAGCTGTTTCATATTATATTCAGAATCTGTAAAAGAATTAGTAAAATATGGGCATATTTAAACAAAGTTTCTGTAGAATATGCAAAAACTATCCCTGAGAATATAATTTCCTACTTCAAAAAGGGAAAAGGGTTTTGTGATTTAGGAAGAGAACCCAAATAAAATGTCCTCTGCTTATGGTGGTACACATACTAGTTAGTAACATCCCAAATTCCTTAATTCACATGGTATTCTGAATTGTCTGCATTGGCATTTCATTAGGAAATTCAAAGGATAACAGTCATTATGGAAAGCTAGGAATTTTTTCATATCAAGATTTAAGACTATCTTGTATAAAAGATCTAGGAGTAAACTATATAATTTTTCCTTCACTAAGATGTAAGATCAAAGGTGCAGTAAGAAAAGGCTTCTTTTACCAGAAAAATAAAGGCCTCTTTGTTGCTTAGAGATAGCATAATTTTTCAAGAATGTATAGCATTGAGTAATCTTGTGATATTATGTGATCCATTCTGTTGTCATAGTATAATGACTCTGTATTGCTACAGCTTGGAAGACAATGCTCAGGCTTGTGAGTTAGTGCTGTAGAGAGCACCATCTTACTTGTAAGAAAAAAGCAACATATATTATTTTTTTCAGATAGCAGAACAATCAACGCTGTGCACTGAAGCAGTTGCTTAGTTTTCATTTCATTACAGAGCTACATAGATCACCCGAGTACATATGCAGGAAGTCTGTCCTGTAGCCAGACTTCTTTGTACCTGTTTATTCAGTTTGAGTTAAAATGAAAACAACAGTGTTGGGCAAGAGTTTTCCTGTCATACTTCAGAGCTGAACTGTTTTCAAATTGTGCAAGTAATGTCTTCCATTTAGTTGTCCTAGAACACTTGCATTGCATTTCATAAGGTTATGGGCCCTCTTGTGTTAGCCTGTCATGATTTTTAAACTGCTAAGGCAATCAAAGGCCCTTGCCTGGATTCTTTTTCTGGTTCTAAACAATTTCTTATCCTTTCAGACTGATTCATGCAGTCATACAAATGAAATGACAGGATGATATCTTGGTTTTTCAGCTTTTCACTCATGCAGTAGGAGAAAGGGCTGTATGACCTGGCAAAACCCAGCATGTATATGAGGACTGCTGAGTTGTCACATCAATGAAAAATTGTACAATCAGAACCTGAATTTTTTGTCCTGGAGGCTCCTGAAGCCAAGCAGACTTACTGTGTGCAGTAAGTCCTCTACTGAAAGCTATCTCTTATCTTTCTGACTGGTTGTCACGTTTCCTACTGCACCTTGTTGGCCATCAAAGTTAGAAACAAATGTCTCTGGAAGAGTGCTCCTGTTTGTAGAATGGTTAGCTTTTATTCCTTTGGCCATCTCTCCACGTTTCTGACACACACTGGAAACCTGAATTTTGAGACAAGTCTATGTATAAAATCCATGTTTGTCCACATAAGCAACCTTTTTGTTTGCTTGCATTGAAATGTAGGTAGCAAAAGATACTGGTGCTGACAGAATGGAAGAAGGGCACATGAAAGATTGTCACTTTTTCAAAGGGTCCTTCCTTTGTTAGGTATGTGGTAATTGTCTTTTGGGGGTTTTATGGACTTATTTGCATCAAATTAGTGATTTTTCAGGTCTACATGCATGACGTGAAGAGAAAGAAATAATGCCCCTTTGTGTTTTTTGCTCTGGAGATACATTAAGGTTTTAGAAGTGTCAGTGTCTGAGGTCTTTAGAATTTTGGGGCAGTAATGATCTACAGTCTTTACTGTGGCTGGTGGTTTGAGAAAATGTGTTACAACTTCACATTTCTTTGTGTGTAAGAGTTCTCAAGGACAAGTAATACTGAAAAGATCCTGTGTTCTGCCTGCTTTTCCTACAAATTTGTTGCATACATAATACCTACACACTGGCAAGCCTGGACATTGTTACTTTACTGCATGTTGAAATTTGCTGGCTACACAAATACTCTTTCAGTATACTGCTTAACATTAGATACCTGTAGTTTTTTGACATACGTGGAATTATAGCACTTCACAGTAACCAATAACCTGGGCCAATTTCTTCGGCAAATGAATGCTGACAGGATTCAGAAGAAACATGTATTCACAAATATGATTGTCATTCATTATTAAAAATGCATGAAAATTTTCAGGTGAGTAAAAAGTGGTCTGTTTTCTGTATGAAGACTGTGGACTGATTTAGGACTTGAGACTTCACTGCATGGCTTCAAAAGGCTGGTGCTCGAAGATTTCCTTTCTTGCCCTTTATTTTGAAGCATGCCACTGTTGCAAGTGAAAAAACACATTCTGCACTACCTACAAAGAGACTGACTGTGCCATCCACTGCTCGTGTCAAGTAGTGTCTCATGTAAATAATTATGTACACTTCAGCTTAAATACTGATGTAAGTGAAGCAACTGTCTGCAAAAACAAGCCATAAAAATATACACAGAAGGAAGAGTCTTTTAGAAGCCAAGAGCCAAGTGTTCACTTGTGGATATGTTCTTTGAGAGTAGTTTAAATGGAAAGGGGGAAAAAAAGTATTCTCTAATTAGCAGTATGCAGAAATCATGAAGATCTTTGACTGTGCACATGAAATATGAATTAATATTTAGAATGCATTGAAGGGAAAGGAAAATTTGACAGTTGGAAAGCCTGGTGGAAGAGGGAAGTAAGGAAGGAAGGAAGGAAAGAAGGAAGGAAGGAAAAGAAAGAAAGGAAGAAAGAAAGAAAGGAAGAAAGAAAGAAAAAGAGGCTTCAAGAAGGAGCTTTAGATTTGTCAGCATCTTTGAAATTATTAGAAATGGCATTTTGGAGATTTTTTTTTAAGCTCAGTGGATCATGACTTTCTTTGGAACAGAGACTTTACAAATTCCTGTTTGACTGTCATCTGCAAATCATTTGACTGCTGTTAAACAGAACCTTCTATGTTGTCCTGATAACAGGAGGAAGGATGGAAATAAGGAATTCCACCTTTAGAGCTGTTAAGGTAAGTCTAAAATTGATGTATGTTGGATCAAAGGGTGGAATATTTTCCAGATGATCCTCTCTTTCTTCTGAGAAAAAAGAAAGAAAAACCAACAAAACAAACCCAAAAGTCATTTCAAAGGTGTTAAGCTTCTGTTGCTGAGCATGGGGATTCAATTTACAATTTTGTGTCCTGCTAGGATTAAACCTAAATTTGCCCATAAAAACCCACTTTATATTGCTTGCTTATTCCTTTACTACAGATAGAAA
Source organism: Upupa epops (assembly GCA_013397515.1). Classification (NCBI taxonomy): domain Eukaryota; kingdom Metazoa; phylum Chordata; class Aves; order Bucerotiformes; family Upupidae; genus Upupa; species Upupa epops. Next base: position 165,684 of record VZRI01011542.1, read on the forward strand.
GTTACAGCCCATCAACAGCTACAGATGTCTAGATTAGAAGGAAAATCAAATCAACTGAAATTAATTTTCTGTAATGTTGATTTTACAACATCCTTATGTTTGAAAATGACAAGGCCAGGAAAGGTTCTAATGCAAATGAATTCTCATATTTTATTGCTGGTGAAAGTGAAAGCTTTTAGTATAGTCAGAGATTACACAAGTATCAGTCTTTACAGCCTTGAAAAGTAAATAGGAATGTCAGTACAAATCAGTATTCTTTTAGATTTCAGTATATGCAGCAAGAGGGAGATGCTTTGGCTATTTTATCTTCAGATAAGATACCCCCTAAGAATTTATTGTACATGTGGTGAATTTGTTGCCTTGTGTAAAGTTAATGTGCTCTCAGATCTGTTTCTAGCGAGCAGTAACCACATCAAACAACAAAAACATCACCATTACTGAGACCATTAAATTTTCTTCTGCCTCAGTAAAATAGGATTATGGTGGGGAATGAACTGTGTTCTAACCTTCTGTGTAGCACCTCCATGTCTGCCTTTAAATATAAATGATTACTAGAAAATTGCATTGACCAGGATCAGTGTTTTCAATTATTTGGGGGATGAGAAGGAGCACTGATCATAGTGCTTGGGTGGTGTGTGCACCCTGGTTTGTGTGACACGAGGAGGAAAGGAGTACTGTGAGTCCAGCTGCATGATCTGCCCACTGTGTGCTCAATCACTGTAAGACTGCAGCAGCTTCATTATGGGAGCTTGACAGGGCTTTTAACTAAAAATAATTAATAAATTAATTAAAAATAATTAAAAATTGTCCTGTCCATTTAACCTCTGCAGATGCCTAATTGTGATCAATAGATTTTCTCTTGTGGTTTCCTGTAAAACTCTATCCTCTGCCTTCCACAGGTCTCTTCTTTCCTAACATGCCAGCGTCCTGTCATCTCTCTGTCCATAATGTCCTCATCACTTCCCGGGCAGCCATTTCCTCTCCTCCAGCATTTGGCTCCTGCTGGAAACAGTGCTGAGGGCACAGGTACAGCAGCTGTCCTGGTTTTTTGGAGAGTGCCTTGACTTATCTCAGAAACTGACTTATGATTAACTAGTGGAGTGACTTGTTTAGGATGAAAACAGAAAGAAGACACATCTTACAAAAAGGTGCTGTTCTACCCTATTTTAAGTCTATGGTCAAAAAATAAGGAACTACAGTTTATCAAAGAAAAGATTACAAACATTTTTTTTTGTGTCAGATGAATGCCATTCTGTGTGGGTCTGTCCTTATTTCTGGAAGAGCATTCATAGGTTTTGTCTGAAATAATGCATAAGTCCTCAAAATAATATATCCACTGAGTCACACAGACAACAGTGAAAATGGGTAAACAGGAACAAAAGCAAACTGGAGCCTTTAGAGTGGAATTGTTGAACTGTTACATTTTGCTACCATTGGCAAGAGAGACTTCTCTTAATGAACTTGTATCAATTACGTTAACAGATTAATAAGTGAAAATCCCCACACTAAGCATTTCATAAATATTTGGCACTGCAGCATTTAGTGCTGTGAATCTGCAGAAAAGGAGCCTTTAAAGGTGGAGATTTTATCATTCACTCTGTTAAATTCAGTCTTCACAGAAAACATGGGAAAATAATGAAACGAGATCGCTAATAACCATGCAGCAGAAAGTAAAAAAATAAATCTAAATTGATGGCTATGCTCTGCATACATATGGTTTGCCTTGCCATATGATGAGAATATCTGAGCCTGTAAATTCTCCAAGCTCATTAGTATGGAATCCCAAATTCCAGTAGAACTCCCCTCTCCCATTTTGCCTGACCTTCTACTACTACTGACCTATTGTACAGCTCATCCCAGAGCTAATTCAGAGCCAGATAGACAGATGAAAGTGGGACAGATATTTCTTAACTCTGCTACAGTCACTGCCACCTTTCTTATTCTTGAGTTCAGGCTGCCAGTACAGACAGTTGTGGATCTGCAGTTTCAAAATAACTGTAGTATGTGTTCTTTCTCCTTTTACTTCTGAAACAGTAACAGTTATTTTCATCAAAGTCCCAGGAGTCCATCCATAAATCTGAATATCTCTGTGTTGGGGTCACAGGAAAAATTCAAACTGACATTGCTGACAAACACGCTGCTAGTAAGACCCAGTGTCTTTTGGAAAGAAAAAAAAGAAACAAGTTTTTAAGGTGATACTTGAGTGCAGGAGGTGATGGTTAACACAGCATGTTATCATGACATTGATTAAAGAAAAGATGTATGCCCTTTCTAACTGACATGCAGAAAGTTTCTTAGTCTGTAGTTGGTGTTAGTACATATTTACTGCAGACAATTTGGTGACTCTCACATATCAGAGCATTTTACACCCTGGCACTGATTGTGCTACTTACAGTGGTGATACCATTCCATTGCTACTTTAGTCTCTTTATGCTCTCACTATGCACTTATATTCTCTCTGAAGTCTGTTAACTTCAATTAGCATGAACACATGCTAATTGGTTTTGTTCTTCAAGAGGAGGTCAAATAACGTCATTCTGCTCAAATTGCAGTTTGCATGATTCAAATTTGAACCTGGTAGTTTCAGACAGTTCTTTTCATTTCCTCTTAAACTACTGATGTTATTTTCATGTTTTGTAGTGCATTTACATTAAAGAGAAATATTCATCCTATGACAGGAGTCTCTTCTGATACTAAACATTGAACAAATTGTTGTAGTTATTTTATACACAGTCCTCTTTGTAGAACCAGAAAATGCAGTTTTGAGCTGTGCCTTTTGTTTTAAACTCCACTATGCTAATCATTGTAAAGTGTCTTTTGTCCCTTTTAGAAAATGAGTCTCAAACAGGCTAACAGTGTATTAGGAGTTGACTTACTGTCCTCGTTACTGTATGGCATGTGGCAATCATTTTCCTGGCTGTTCATCACAAACATTCAAGCAGATTAAGTACGGAAAAAAATCCATTTTTAGAACACTAATGGCAGTAAAAATCACTTGTGTTTCAGAAAGCATTTTTTTCTGGCAGGTTTTCACACTCAGATATCGATTTGAAATCATAGAAAATTAACAAATGGCAGTTGACAGTTTATTTCAATCAATCACGATTTACAAAGGGTAACTCTAAGGAAATACAAAACTATTTTATAGCTATTTCTCTGTGACTTTCTGAAAAACAAACCTCTGACTACATGCTTCTGCAAGCCTTGCCATCATCTATCTCTGGGTGTGCATACAGGTGCATATTGTATCTCACTGTCTGCTTGCTTATTTCAGTTTTACCTTCTGTACCCAAACTGATTGTTGATAGACTTTAAGGGGTTAAAGAGTGGGGTAAATTGTAGTTGCAAATGAAGCTTTGAAAGAACAGTGATACATTATCTTTCATCCTACTGTGCAAGTAAATGCATTTGGCATATAAATATAAAGCACCTCACCAAGCTGCAGCCACGTATTGCATCTGGTTGATTTGGGTTCATGTTGTTGTGCCATATCACAAACTAGCAGCTCTTTCACTTCACTGTAAACTCATCTTTTTCTGCAGAAGCATAATTCCCTTTTCTTTTGAAGGGTTCCCATTTGGTTCCTCGTGCTTATTCCCTTTTCTTTCAGCACTGAAGGAAAAACTGAACAAAGTAGTGGGTGTAATGGATATACAGGGAGCACTCAGATATTTGGAGACTGCACATAATATAGATAATATTGTAGAGAGGTGATGAGACTCTGATGCATTTCAGGGCCAGAATCAATGGTCCAGACTTGGACAGGTACACAGTCATACAGAAAAAGGAGGCTGATGAAGCTACAAGCATGGGCACAGAAAGGTAAAAGGAATTTAGATGTTCTTCTAGGAAAAATAATCATGTACCCGGAGGCCAGCCAAGGTGATGCTTAAGAACAAAACCAGCAAAGGAGCATTTAAGTTATCAAGGTGAGCAATGTGAGGCAGAGATGGGCAGACCACCAGTACTTTGACACTATATTTTCTCTTGGAAGTCTAGAAATATAGTATTTCTGCCATTTCACCCGGTGTTACCTATTTAGAAGTTATCTGCCTATTTTAAGCTCATTGTCTAGACTGATGTTGTAGTCAGTGAGGACAGACAGGTCAATTGCCCCACTGCCACTGATAGGGAGGGTTAGTTTTGACTAACTCGTTAGCTTTGTGATAAACCATTAGAAGCTTAAAGGGAAGGGAAGACAGCATGCTGAAAATAAGATTGAAGAACTTTGGCAACAACGTTCTAGTTTAAACAAATGGTATCTGGTAGTTTCGAAGGGATATTACAAAAATAAAATGAATTACATTAAAAAGTAAAAAAATAATCTAAGAGGGAAAAGTAATTATAGAGTCCAGAAAAAAAATGAAACTGACTGTCTGGCTGCCTAATATGTGTGTTCTACTAAGTGTCAAAGGGAAAGCAACAGAAATCATCATATTAGATCAAACTCTGCTCTGAACTACATTCGTATTACTGAAGTTATGTGTATTGCACAGGTGCGAGGAGAAAATTTGAACCTCAAGTAGCATCATGTGAGATCACATACTTTCATTACCTGGCAAATGATACTATGGGAATAAAATACAGTTTAACTACATGATACTTAAAACTCTTGGAAAATATGGAACATGGCTTCTCTTGAGGAGTTGTGCAATTGTTGCATACAGGTAAAAGAGATAAAAATACAGGCTGAAATTCTCAAACTGCGAACAGTTTTATTGCATTTGGCAAAGGCTGTCTTTAACTGTTTAAAATGGAGCATGCATCCTTCTGTTCTGGCATATGGAAAGGCCAGAACTGGAGAACGGACCTTTGTATCCTATTTCGGACTCCCTGCATTGCCAAGCACAGAAGTATGCTCTCCAGCAATCTTGACTCACAGGGCAGACTAAGCTGTAAGTTGACAGGAGCTTGGATAGTTTGATCAGGAGCATGTTTGGGCCCTTTTGCATTACTGTCAGGCTGTGGTTCTGTATGTTATTTCTATGTCTTAATTTCACCTTTTAAATATAATTCAAAATGTAATAATTCTTATTTTAATGCAGGAATCCTCCTACCCATTTCTATGTTTACAGTTTCTGAATCTTGAACCATTTCACTTTCTTTTGAATGTAGAAGTACTAACATTAGCAAATACCACTGTGCTGAGTTCTCATCAAACAGGATACAACATGCTAATGCTAGCTGGGCTGTAATGGATACCTGTGCAATACCAGTAATTACTTCCATTTAGCATGTCTACAGTTGCTACACTTGTCCTTCACGGTACAATAGATGAAAAAAAATATTTATTCAAACTGGGATGAAAAGTATCTTTTGAATAGCAAAGTCTGCAAGTCAGGTTAGGAAAAGATTACCATAAAGATTTTTGTTTCCATTGGGTATTATTTCTTCACAAAACAAACAGCAAACTATTAGTTTAGTTATCATTGATAACAGATATTTGTTAAAAGCAACAAGATATTTGCATGAAAATGGTATGCAGTATTCCTAGTCTAGAGACGCACTATAATGAGCAGGAATTCAAACACTTCTTCCTGCACATCAGCATACATTTCAAGTTTAAAATTATTTACAACAGAAGATCTGAGGATGTGTCAGGTAAAATGCACTTAACCACAGTGACACAAACAGGACCCTGTCCCCATGAGTTCCCATTTCATTTTACAGCCACAGAAGGAGCAGCAGGGTAGTTTGTAGGACAATGATGTGCAGTGCTCTGATTCAAATGTTAACAGACAGATGCAGTGCAATTTCTGCTGCGAAATGGTAACACATTGCGAGTCTCTTGCTTCCTCCCACTTGTGTTGTCCTCTCTGTTTTAGTCTGTATTTAGTACTGTCATTGGGTGCTGTGTGGCTGGTATTGCTTGCTGGAGGGGCCACGGTTTTGTGTGGTGAGTCATCTCCATTCAGCCCCATCATGTGTCAAAGTGAAGTCTGACAGTCGTGGGCAGGACTGGATGACTTTTTGGATGAAACTGTGAAAAAAGAAGAGAAAGTTCTTTACTTAAATCTCACATGTCATATGATAGTAAGGCACTCTGTTGGTTTTGTTCTCTAAAGCACTTCCATGATATCATGAAATAGTAGCTTTTGAGGGGAAGAAAGGGGTTAAGGAAACACACACAGCCACGTGCTGCAAACACCCTTATGTTTTACCTGTGCTTAACATGTAGCCAGTTCTAGATTATCAGTGCAATAGGGTGTGTGTTTGTGTTGTCATAGATGTGAAAGGACTGTGTTTTTTATAAACCCTGTCCACATGCTCCTAAAATATGTTGGCAGTCCAGGATTGCTGCACTGGTAGCTTCTATGCCCAAGTTTACAACACCTTCACATGGTTTTAACCGCTTTCTCATTTCAGTAGGTGCACTGTCATTTCAGTGCTGTAGTTATAATCTTCTTCACTGTTCACTTGTGTGCAGTTTAGGTAGTTTGCCAAGAAAGCCTGGGGCAATGTGTGCAATTGTATGCAGACATAAGGGATGGATTAAATCCGGGGTGCAAAGATATTAAACCAAACATGCAATGTGACGGCTGCCAGCAAGATCTGGAAGTGGGTCTATGAGAAGAGGCACAACAGGAAGCTTGATATGAAACTGCTTTTGCTGTAGCTGTGAGAAAATGGTTGCACATCTGCCACACAGATGGCCAGAGCTGGAAGACCACTTCTGAGTGCAAAGGATACATTGCTACTTCAATTTAGGATACTTGGAGGTTTCAGATTGAAGTGAGGTTGCAACATGTGTAGCACATACCAAGCTAGTTTTAATATAAAACTGCATATTCTAGAATACAGCTGCCAGACAAGTATTCAGGTTTATGTGCAAGCATACTTTGCTCACAGCAAAACTGGTGTTCTGGTGGGTTATTTGATGTGAGTAGCAGGACAAAGCTGATGATCAGAGGATTAAAGTTGGTCTGGTAATATCTCTGTTTGTACCAAGCCTATGTCATCACTGCAGCACAGATATAGTTTTTCTGTCAATACACTACATTAGGTACTCCTAACCTGAATTTTCATAGAATATCCTTGAAAGTAAGAGGAGGACATCTATCTCTATGTTCAATAAGATTAAAGAGAAAAAAGAAAAAAATTATGCAATAATATAATATTTCACAGATTGTTTTCCGATATGTGTGTTCATATTTTAAAAAATTAAAAACTACAACCCACAGAATTATAGATTCATATAGCCTAAAAGACTTTTAAGATCATTGAGTCCTACCATTAACCCAACACTAACAAGCCCTCCACTAAATCATGCCTTTGAGCTGTTTCTACACAACTTAAATACATCCAGGGATGGTGATTTGATCCTCTCCATGGGCAGCCTGTTCTAATGAAACTCCCCTGGTGCAACTTGCATTTCCTGGGGTCCTATCACTTGTTACTACTGAGAAGAAATCAACACCCTCCTCTCTACAACCTCCTTTCAGGTAGTAGTAAAAGTCACTCACCCTCTTTTTCTTCAGACTGAGCAGCTGCAGCAACCTCAGCATCTCCTTGTAAGCTTCATCTCCAGACCATTGACCAGTTTCATTGCCATTCTTTTGACCTGCAGCAATATCTCAATGTCTTTGTTGTTCCAAGGTGCCCAAAAGTGAACACATTTACATCACATTTACATTGTGGTATTTCTTCCTGTTACAATTTGAAGTGTAAATGTTTGCATCTGTATTAGCAAAATAAAAAGCTGTCTTTCCTGTGAAAATCAGGAAGATGCTGTTGCTCTCAGAAAACAAGGGATAACTTTAAGCATGAAAACTTTGGGGAGAGATAGGAGTGATAATACTTGTAATTTTTCACTCTGTTTCTGACAAACACATTTAATGGATTTTTAATTGGTAGCTACTTGAAATTAACTCAATATTTGGTAGCCACATAGGAAATTGGGCACTGATATCAGAAGTATTCTGGTGGTACAGATAAAATATTTTCTCAAAAACCATACTGCTGAAATTTAGGGCTCTCTCTCTTATGTAATTCTTCCTAAAGTAAGCAGACTACTCCATCTTTGAAGTGTCCTTGTATGCTACACTACTATGATGCCTTCATTTGTGTTCAAGGGATTAAAGCTGTTTTTTACTCAGGATTATACCAAATCTAGAACAAAGAGAGAAAATTGATGAATTAACATTTTCCCTGTGCTGAAGGTCTCAGCATTCAACTACAGACAAAGCTGCATGTAATGGCAATCACAGCACACTGTTTGGTTTTTCACAGACATAACAATGTTTTTTTCTTATCTCCTGTAAGGCCATCTGTCATTTCCCTACCCTAAGTGATTCTTAATATAAGTGAACTACTATGAACACACTCAAGATGAGTGATTATTATGCCCTTTTCAGTCAAAATGTGTAAGTTGTTGCAAACTTCTGAGTAAATTTTGCCTCCTTCGTGAAACTCACAATTGTGTTTGATAACTGCCATTGCAACAATGTGGTTGTTAATGCAGTTCATGCAGTTCCTAGCAGGAAGAGCCCATTTTTACAGCACTATTTTAAATAATTGAAATTCAGAGCTGGTCTTTCATTAGTATGTATCATCATAGACTTGTCATCAGTCTCTGGCCTATGGGCAATGAAGCTGAGTAGGAAATGATTGACAGTCAATATTCTGTTTCTCCCTGTAAGTTAATGAAACATGTAGAAAACAAAATACTGGCTTGCAAGTAAAATCAAAACAATTTGTTGTTAGTGCAGTATGAAATGGGGAATACTATGTGTCAGATGTTGTTACAGGAGGACGTTCACTGGCTGAGGACAGCAGAGGAATGTGTTCTTGTTGCTCTGGACAGTAGCCAAATGCTGAGCCAGGCAATGGTTTTAGAAACCTGTGTCTTTGTGCACAGAGAAGGGGATTGCAGCTGCCACATGTGTATGCCAAGAATATTGGAGCACAGTGCAGCCTTCTGACAAGCAGGATCTAGGGAAAAAAATAAATGGTACTATACAGGGATGTTCCAGGAGCTCTGTAGACAGAGGGAAGTTTAATAGTCTGGAAAGCAGTCACACCTTTGAACTTAGGCTACAGTGTTTGAAGGTTCCTAAGAATATTGGACTCATCTTACTGTCATCATTTGGCTGAAATTTACTTTTAGGTTATTGCATTTTATAGGAGGCTGCCCTCTACATTGGTGCTATTTGGAGACTTGCTTCTCTCCAGAACTTTTACATAAATTTGTACAGAGCAGAGCAAAGTGCTGAACCTCAACAGCACTCCCACATGCTTCAAAGTGGCAGTGAGGTAATATAATTAAATTTATTTTATCTAAATAATTTTAAAATCTTAACTGTGGTTGCTGTATAGCACGTACAACATGAACATTGGTGCTTTCTTTCCTGTGCTATGTAAGGTACAGAGTTGCGATTAGTTAAGTCATGAGATCTTGAATGAATTCCAGATTAAAAATACAATTCCATATGTAAATGAGCAAACAGTTGTTTTGACAAAATATATTATGATTTCAGCTTGGCATCACTAAAATAACCCCACCAACCACATTTTATTTCTGATAGTCTCTTGAAATGTAAGAACACCTTATATTTTAGTTGTCTGCTTAATGGTAGATATTATTATAGAGGAAAAAGAGCTAATATCAAGTGCTTTTAATTTAGTGAGGATTTCTTTTACATGAAGACAGATAATTTCTCTTCTATAACCATTTTGACTGGAAGTCACAGAGCCCTTGCCAAGACGTTTCTATTATGCCTTTAAAATATAAATCCTAGGAGTCTTGAAATTACAGGGTGTGGGTAGTGATATGTTAAATGTTTTACAAGTGAGGAGAAATTAGTGCATTTTGGCTTATCCTCAGTGCTGCTAAGAAACAGTTCTTTTGTTTTAGGTAAAAGCAGTTTCTTCCAAAGAAATATGTAAAAACTGGAAAGGTTTTTCATATAATTCTGTGTAAATGACACAGAGATAAATGCAGAATGTGGAAAAAAAGCCAGGTTCAGAGCCTCGCCTAGTACATGTTCGTCAGGAGGACACAGTGTAAAAACACCGCAGGATGTTTTTGCTGCTAAAGCAACCATGGGATTATTTTGGGTGTGTTGTAACTCTACCCACCTAACACATTTCCCATGTGGTATTTGGGTGGGGGGAATAAAAAAACTACCCTTTTGTCGGGTATTAAATTATTTCCTTCTGTCAATTTGAGGTTGAGTGTATGTAAGCCTTGGTCACTTGGGTTGAGGACACTAACAGATTCAGTCAATCTTGAAGGAAAGAGTATTTCAGTTGGGCCAGTGTGGATTTCTCCACACCTTAGTGTTGTTCATTTTGAAACTTATTCTGACAAAAAATGCTGCATCGAGATGCAGTGTAGAAGTCTATTCATAAAGCCTTCCTTCAAGAGTGGAAAGCTACACTGCTCTCACTATTGCTTTTCTTTGTCAGTCGTCAATATCAAAATCTCTCTTGGATTACCTTGCCGGTGATCAGAGAGTGCTGCTTCTGTCACATTAGCTAGAGTACACACACCAGATGTTATTTTGGCATTATGTTTTTTTCCAAAGACAGGAGAACAAGTGGTGTCAGCTCTAGTATCAAGATAAAATGGTGAAGATCAATGAAACTCCTATACAAATTATGTTGGTGCCAAGTTAATCAGTCAGCCATTTTTGAATGAACTTGAGCCAGTGAATCAAGTAATCTAATAAGCCTTTTATATCATATGTTGTTGGCTCTTTGAACTACTATCTGGAGCACTAAATACAAGATTTGCTTTTCTACGCTTATGGCCCCAAGTAATAAAATACATACAGGTCCTAAATTCCTATTATTTATTATAGGTACATGAATCAGTGCACTACAGAATAACTGACATATTGCTAAGTACATATAGCAAGATCCCCATTCAGGGTTGCTATTGACACTTGCTGAAATTGGAGTACGAAATATTTCAGGTGCCTGAGTCCTTAGGGCAGTTGGTGAGCTTGTTGCATTTTCTCTCCTCTCATTGTTGAAGTACAGCTTAAAACATAAATGGGTAAGAATAAGAACTCTAAAATAATGTGTTACGTCTTTCATTTTTTGTTAGTTAGCTCCAGCAATAATAACCTGTTAGTAGTTATCTAACCAAAGCCTTTGGAGTACTATAAGAAAGCAAGGGGAGTTTACTGTTCCTGAGTGAATTATTTTAGATTGTAATCTGTAGGAGGCAGGGAATAAATTCCTGTTACACTACTGAATGCTGAAAGCAAAGTGGTCTACATCTGGGATTCCTAACTACAATGGTAAAATTACAAATCAGCAACAACTTTTGATACAGTAATGATCTAATTAAAATTAGTACACAGTAGACAACAGCACAGATATTGGAATTGCTGATGAATGGTGGCATACAATAAAATCAACTTCTATCAAATAGAAATTACTGAGCTCAGTTCACAGGTAACTTGGGGAAATGTTAGGCGTCTGCGATAAACAGCAGATGAAGATTAGGTAATTTAATGGTATTTTCTCTTAAATCTGTGAATCTAGAATTGATAATAAGATGTGAACTGAATACCCCAAAGTGTATGTGCTCACCCTAAGTTTGATGTTGTATTTTTCTTTAAGGTTTAAGTTTTAATGTATGTGTGCTCATTATTTATAGAACTATTGGGAATTTTCTTGAATATTATTTGCTTTCCCTGTGAGGCTCGGACAGCAATTCCCAAGCCGAAGGGAGCTGTAAGTACCAAGCACCACCTATGAACTGAATGCAAACTGTCAAAGAGCAAAACTCACAATCAGAAGCTACTCTGGAAAATTTGCCATTACCCTCTTTCCCCTACCCCTCCCTAAGGCCATTCAGAATGAGATTTCAGTGATTCCTGATTCCTAATCTTCTGTTTATAGGGCATGTTTTGTTGCCTTGCTCTTGACATTTAATGACAATTAAACAGGATGTAACAGCTATTACGAAACTTGATAAATGAAATTTTAAGGTAATCTGAGAGATTACTTTAAGAAGGTAGGATTCTTACCTTGCAATTTCTTTCATGTAGATAGGGTTCTGTACAAGATAACACAGGGAACAGAAGGTTAAGGATACATTAATGCATATGAAAGCTGTAGGTTATTATCAGCAATGTAGCTCTTTGGTATGTGACACCTACCTTTTTTGTCGTATTATAACAACTTCTGAGGTTGCTGTGTATTCTGTTCATAAATCCTTAACAGATTTCTAGAAATGAACACATCAAAACAAATTCGTATTTTTTATTTTTAAAAGACCATCTCAACTAAGCAAAGAGCATCTGTTTGTGCCAAAATCTGAGCTCATGTTTAAGTATATAGCTAAGCAGTGGCATTAATTTTTAGCGTCCTTTATGAAGCGCTTTGGGGTAAGCAAAGGTCAGTAATCCAGAAATAACCAGGAGATAGGGTTTGAAAACTTGGCCCAGCTTGTTTCTAGTCTATAAGAAATAATTTTCTGAATCAAAAGTTAATTCTCACCCTTTAGCAATAAAAAGGTCAGAACACATCCTTTCATTCTGCAAACATGCTGATCCAAAGACAGAGAAATGCTTTAAAAATCAAATCTGAATCACTACTTTACTTAGATAATGCACCCAGTTTTTAGGAAGATTTACTGTCAGTATGTTCAAATTCTTTGACAAAAAAATACGTCACTCGTGTTAATGTAAAGACTATCTTTGTACAGTCAAATGGCCAATTTCTTCCAATGTCAAATAGTCTTCCTTTTTTTCTGTTGACCTCTGATAAATACCTATAAAAAAATCAGCAGAAATCATTTGTACACCAGGGGGCTACTCTGTGGAGAATTTCAGCAAAAACTTTGGGGATTTATGTGTCAGACTAGGGCATCAGCCTCATGTCCTATTGAATCTTCTTATCTTTATCCCACACTACCTAGTAGAGTATAAATATGTAATGGCAGAAGTACCACAGATGCTGTAGTTTCCAATATCTAGAAGAAACAACAGATACAGAGGAGGCATAAAAGGATAATTTTGCTTATACAACATAGCAGCCTGAAAAATACAACCAGGAAAACAAACAAGCAGATGGAGAAGACGAAGTCTGCAAGACACAGCTGTGCAAAGTATTTAAATATCCAGATGCAAAGCAGTTTAAGGGTCAGAGATGAGGAAAGGGCACAGAATGCTCTAACCAGCTCTGCAGCATGATTCAATACTCTGCTTTAAAATTTCAAACACATTAGTAATTGTTGACTGTCCAGGTTTCTGTCAGGTTTAAATAGAATCTTAGATTTTGTTAGAAATCCAAAATCCTGAGACTCCAGAGTGCCTTTTTAATATGAATTTGTTACTAGCTGCACAGAAGTACTGTAATTAATATGTAGGGCAAAGAGAATTGTCTGTGTTCAATTCTCTTTTAGCCAAAGGAATAATAAAACATATTTTTGGAATTGTCAAAATAGTTTCTTGAAGCAGTTACTACCTACAATAGTAATGTATGCTTTTACTGTATACTAACTTCATCTAAAGGATTCAAGAGCTTTATGAATGTTAATTAGGCATCTGCCAGTGGCATTGATCAGGCAGCACCAGTTGCTGGATGATGGTTTTAGTCTATCGTTATTTCAAAAGGCTCCACCTGTCTACTTTGCTTACTCTGGTGTAAAAGGGGCTGGGGAAAATTCTCTCCATACTGAAATGTGTGAAAGATGCCTTTTTCTCTAAAAATGTAGCTGCAAAGTGTTAACTTCAAATGATCTCCTGAATGAAATTTTATTACTGCTCTGATTATCTTCCTGGGCTTTGGACTCCCTCTTGGGCTTGGACTCCCTCCTGAGCTGGCAGATGTCCCTTCACATGCCATCAGTAGCTGAAAGACAGATTTTCATTCCTACACTCAGCTGTGTCTCGAGTTCTTCAGTCATTTTTGTATATTGTTCAAAGCTACAGATCCATTTTATAATCCCTTTACAGATAGGTTCAAATGCTTTGAATGTTTTCTTGCTCACCACTCCTCTTTCCTCATCTCCTCCATTGTCTTCTTATTCCACCTTCATTCTGCTCTGGTGTAAGATGGCCAGTGTGACTGTTGTGGCCTGTACTAGCCTGATTAGAGTCAGGAGGGGGGCAATAAAGTCAGTGTTGTGACTCAGTCACCAAGTTCATCCTTTTGCAGGGTGAATAATTTCATTTAAAATTAGTCCCAAATGCTGTATTTTTTGATAAAGGCTTCTAATCTTACAAGCAACTTCAGAAGGAAGGTTAAATAAGAGAAGAATGCCAGGGGCATGAAAGCTGAGCTAGCAAGTCACACTATAGTTTGAGTCTAGTTTGAGCATGGTACTTAAACAAGCATACTACAGCAGCTTGCACTTCTTATAAGGGACACCTGCAAAGAACAAAAATTGTGATTTTGTAATCACAGTATCAAGTAATGATAAGGTTGGAAAAGACCTTAAAGATCATCCAGTCAAACCTAAATGAAGTCAAGAAAGTGCATTTAGATGTCAAAACCCCTATTTCCTTCAACTAGAGAGAAAAAAGGCCATATGAAAGGATTTTGATAGTGCTACATAAGGACAATGTTCTGAGTACTAACTGTAACTGTATGCCACCATTATGGATATGGAGGGCATTATAAGATGAGTCAGGCATTTAAAGTTTTTACCCTGCATAGAGATAGAAGGATGCCCTGAGACCCTGGTCAAATGTTTACTTCCTAACTCTCATGAAATTCCATTGCACAAAAATCACCCTATGAAAGCTGCTTTTTCACCAGGCAAGTTTGGTTTAGATGAATCAGTTACTATCATTGTATTGTGGATGGTTGGCTGGGCTGATTCATAAAAATTATTATGTGAGTAACTTGAGCAGAATCAGCCCATGTTTTATAATTTTAGAGGTAGAATTTAAGTCTTGCAAACTTTAGTGCTGCACAGGAGACTATATTAGAGATTTCTTACTAGTAGTGCCTTAAATGTACCAGAAAGGTGCTGGGCTGGTTTTTGTCTTGATAAGGGCAGCATTTGTACAGCCCTGCAGAGCTTGTTTTAAGGCTATACAGCACCTAATGCTGCTCCAGAAAGCTGGAAACTTCCTCCTGATTTAACACAGTACAGACAGCCACTGCAATGTCTACAGGGAATGGTTGATGGAGCACAATGAGTATACCTAGGAGGAGAGGCTAAGGGAGCTGGGCATGTTTAGTTTGGAGAAGGGGGGGGAACTTCATTGCCCCCTACAACTACCTGAGTGGAGGTTGTACAGAGTGTGGATGTTGGCCTCTTCTCCTTGGTGACTAGAGACAGAACAAGGGCAATGGTCTGAACTTGAGGAAGGGGAGGTTTACATTGGATATTAGGAAGAAATTCCTTACAGAAAGAGTGATGAGGCACTGGAACGGCCTTCCTAGGAAGCTGGTTGAGTTGCCATCCCTGGAGGGATTTAATAAATGTGTGGACATGGTACTTTGTGCCATGCTATGGTGGCAGGCATAGTGAGAGTTATTTTGTGGTTTTCAATCTCAGGTATTTAGGTTTTTTTGTTGGTGTAGGGATAGTTGGACTTGGTGATCTAGTAGGTCCTTTCCAACAATGTTTATTCTGTGAAAACACTGCTGCCATCACACAGCCTGGAGCCAAGACACAGCCTAGGTTATCTCCCATCACCTCTGCCTGCCAAGCACAACACAGCCATCCCAGATCTCTCTGCTCCTCCTTGATAGCTCATGGATGCAAAGCAAGCAAGTGCAGTCCAAATGCTCCTGCTCTACATGTAGCTGCAGCATCAATTCCTTGTGATGAATCAGGCTTTCATTCTTCAGACTGTTACCAAGGCAAAAACAAAAAAGAAGGAAAAGCATGACTGCAAACTATATTCCTTTACATTCCTTTTTCCTTCAAGGAATGCAACTAAAGCCAAAGCATTGCTGAACATGGAATCAATTATTACTTTATTTGCTCTCCAAGGAAAATATGTCCACTACCGAAAAGAACATATATACATTAGGAAAGGCTACTTCAAAATCTGTAGGCTTCTGGGCTTTTTTTAATTCTTAGAATCCCTTGGGTCCCTTCTCTTTTTCTGCAGTTTCCAGTCATTGCCATAACAAACCTTTTTGGTGAGCAAACAAGATGTCTTTTGTTGCACTGAAAACTTCACACTTTTCCTTACAGAAAGCTTCAATCCAAATATTCTTTTTTTTTCTTCCTACATCCTCTCTCCTCCCCAAAACTTTTTTCCTCAGGGACATCCTTGCTCTTGGTAGCCTACTATAAACAAAAGAAGCTGATATCAAAGTAATTGCTTGAAATATAATTGATAACAGACTTCTTCGTATGCAACACTTAGCAATGTCTTTGCATGCACATAATACTTTTGCACACTTTGTTAATGCCTGGAAACAGATCATTCTTTGGAAATTAAAAGGATATAAAAAGAAAACCACACAAGTTGATTACTTGGAAGAGCTTGGAGGTTTGTAAGGTACATCTGGTGCTTTTCCAAACATGGCCTGTGTTTGCTTCTCACTAGTTTGTTTCTTACAGCAGATTTGGGTATATTATCCCTGCAATTTGTGTTCAAAAGGTTTTATCATCCACCTCTCCATATGCTATCATGTATTTCCTGGTAGATTTTTTTCACAGCATACCAGGAAGGTTGCTTGTGTGCCTCCTGTTTTTTGATCACTCTGTAAAATATGTTTTGCTTTCATCCATTCCTGTTTGAAAGTCTGTTTTCTTGTTCATTTTTTATTGTTTCCATTCATAGTTTTTAAAATTGAAAGATGTATTGTAAGAACAGACAGAGTATTTCATCAACTCTGGGCCCACCCACCTTTCTCTCTCCATATCCAGCTGGGCTCCATTTTAGCAAACTACCCAAGTCTCCCACAAGGAGAAGCCAAAACTATTTGTAATTACAGCCAAACTAGCTGACTGCATACTTCTGACTGTAGTCTAGCTGTAATGACAGAGATTGTTTACCATGCTACATCATGACAAAAAAAGGTTCAATTTCAGGTATTTTATTTTTTGATTATTTGAGACAAAAAATGGCAAAAACAAACCAGGTAAAGAAAAATAATAATAATAATTAAAAAAATGGTTCTGAATAAATGTTGCTAGTATATTTTAGTTCTTTGCTTGTGTTATTTTTCTTATGTTATTCATCCTTAATCTTATGAACTCTGCTCTTCTGTAAAGCTTGCATCTCCTTCCTCCAAAAGCTACTTGGCCTGAAGGACGTCTTGTCCAGATAAGAGTCAGTGAAGATTGTATTTACTAATTTATAATTTGTGATTTTTGATGATTCATCATGAAGAAAATAAATAATGACTGTAAGAACACAAATTGGGCATATTTTAAAAGTAAATATTATGAATACCAATATTTTCACATTTGTGTCTAACTGAATTAAGCTATTTTGAATGCAGCACTTCTAAATGAAGATCCTGCTGATCTGAAACTTGAAAATCTGATCCTAGATGGTAATGAATTGCCTGACTATATCTCTCCTTTTCCTAGAGTAGCAATAATGTTCATGGTTACACAGTAGATCATTGTTGTATGAAAACTGCCAAATTTCCAGGTGTTGGTTTTTGCTCTTTTATGCCACAGAGCCTTTTATGCCAAAAGAGACTTTTATTTGGAAGCTAGCTTCTCATCAGACTGCGGAGTCAGTGTCTTGACCCTACAGGTGAGCGGTGGACAGAGTCTGTAAAAGGGACTCGACTTCCTGATTTCTCCCCTTCTTCTTCTGCTTCTTGTAGGACAGAGAGCTCTGCAGCCTCTCCCCTGGGTGCGGTGTGGGGAGGGCAAGGCAGCTGCTGCGGCCCTGCCACTGCAGGTCAGGGACAGCCGTTGCAGCTTCACCCTGGGGTTCAGCCCTGACCTGGGGAAGCAAGTTGCCACTGCCCACACTCTGTTCCTGCAGCCTCATCATCTTTGAAGATCAAGAGAAGGTGGTGAGCTCTTAACCCTTTCCCTCCCTCGCAGCCATAACCACTTGGGAGACAGAAAAATAGAGAAAAGAGGAGAGAGAGGAAAAGGCCCTGGAACAGACCCCAGAATCAGGCCTGGTTACCACAAGTGGGCCCCCAAGTGAACAGCGCCATGTTGCCTCTGTCCCACCTGGGCCTGACAGCAGATGCTGTATGCTCTGCCAGTGAGAGACTGAGAGAAACTTCTGGTGAGAGAGAGGGAGAGATCCTAAGATACTGATCTCTTAAACTTTTGGCAAACAGAAAGAGACTGGGGTTCTGTTTATTCCTACATATGAGATGCTGCTGGCCGTGGTCATGTTGCTAATAATGCCCAATATTAGAGGAGTTAGAAGCAAGCCTGAAACATTCAGGGGAATCTGGCATCTGCAAGATGACCAGAAAAGGAACTTCTCTACAAGCATCATAATGTGGGTGGACGGGATGGGTGAATTCCCTCTCTNTGGAGGGGATGGGTGAATTCCCTCTCTGGTTAGAGTGTTAGTGCACACTCTCTTCCAGGGCTCTCATCAGAAGCCAAAACCCAGTGTGTTAGCTGTCTCCCATTTCTTTCAGTGTGTGTGATGACAGTTTCTGTTTTATCTTCTTTTTGGTTATTTTACTTATTTGGGGATTTTTCCTTTTCTTATTGGTGGTGGGTTCAATAAATTCTTTCCTTGTTAACAAAGTTGCTTCACTGCCTGTTGAATTCTCGGTGAGAGCTTGTTGGAGTGCTCAGATTGCAGGCACCAACCTAGAACTGATCTAGACCTTCATTCTAAACTGAGACTACCATGAAGATCAGCTGTTTCTTAAGGAAACTCTTATCTACATGTGACACTAATGCCTTTCAGTTATTAGTACGTTTTTCTTTGACCACATGAATATTATCTGGCAGGAATATGGATATAGTGGTTAGGAAGGTACTATTGCATCTAACATTATTAGACGGGCATGATAGCCATATAAAGACAGAGAATAAAAATCACATATGAGAAGAAAGATAAGTGGCTTTGATTTCACCCTCCAATTAATTGCATTGCCCAAAACCACAGCCATACACCAGGAAAGAAGGATTAAAAATGATCATGTGATGACAGTTATATAGCTATTACTCTTGTATCCCAAAGAAGGAAAATCATGTTCTGCAATAGCTTTTTCTAATATATTTTTTAATATTCCTCTCTGAATTGTAATATGAAATAAATACAATTGCAGCAAGTTCCATAATGTACATGGAATCTTTACAGACACATTTTTCTTGTTCCATAAGACAGGATGCAAGTGTTCTTGCTGTAATACGTCACTAATTCAAGCCTGTGCAGAATTTTTAAAAAAAAATAGCGAAGCCTAAATTTTTACTCATTATCTAACAAATTATCTGACATTATTAAAAAAAAGGAATTAGTTTCTCTGAAAATATTTCTTAGATTGAAAACATAAAATGTTAGTTTCCATTTGATTTATGTTTGTGTGGGTTAATCTTATTACAAGTTCTCTTACTACTGAGAAATCTAGATGTAAAAAATATGTGGAAATACGTGATAAATCATGCATATCACTCGTCCTGGGACTTACTGGAAAAACCATGTAAAGTTTTTTTCAGCCTTGTGCATATCTAGAGAAGATGTCTGAAAAACACATGTAAAGGGAATTAAGTTAACCTTCAATTATTAAGTTATATCCTAATAAGTGTAAGCAAGGGAGAATGGGAGATATATATATACACACATACACACACATTAGTCTGTTAAGGCACTTCTATGCAGTTTTCAGGAGGAAAGTGATTTCTAACAAAAAATCCACATACAGACACTTGACCTAGCCTTAATTTTAATATTTCCTCCCTTAGTTCTTTAATACTTAACTGCATGAGCAATGTGTAGTAATTAAACCAAGGAACAATTAAGAACAAAAAATATACAAACAAAAGCAAGAGAAATGGAAAGCAAAACCAACCTTCCTTCCGGATTCACTCAGAACTAAATGTCACTGGAAGTTTTAATTTTGTTCTCTTTTATGCATGTATTTGGTCAAAAAGTTTGGACACATGAGATTTCTATTTCTTTTAAATCTTTTCTGTTACCTGTTAAGGTTTCACACTTTATTTCCCTAATATTTTGTTGTTGCAGAAACACAGCTGTGTTTTTGACTACAAAATCAATTCTACATGGTAGAACAGAGAGCAGAATTGTGGTACCTCATCCAAGAATAAAGCATTCAGATGAGGTGGCAAGTGGATGAATATAATTGCTCTAAAAGCAGGCACAGCAGGCAGATGGAGCTATCTTCAGGACAGCAGTCTCCCAAAGAGGAGCCACTGTGGAGCTGCTTCTTCCCTTGACTCCAGAAGAGCAATATCTCGTTGTGTATACACTTCAGGTTCAGCAGGATGAACATGACCCCAGCAGCATGTGCAGAGCAGTTAAAGAACATTTTAGCTCCTTGAAAGTGACACAAAATGCATGTACACATACCCAAAAACATACAGTAACTGTTATAATGTTGGGTAAATCCGTGTAATCCTGCCTCATAACAAACACATTACAGAGTCATGCTCAGCATCACTTTAGGAATGAATTCTGAATGTAAGCTCATATTCCCTCATAATCTGTAAAGCTACAAAAATGCAAAGGATTAGGTTTGCCATTTAATCTATTTACAGTTCACGTAAAATGTACACCCTTTGAATTTGCCTGATGGAAATACTAAGCATGACTCACTAGTTCCATAATTTGTATTTTATTAAACCCTGTCAAAATACGATTTATGGCTAACCCAAGACAGCCTTGAGACATGAAAGCAGAAATCTTTTATGGTCTTATATGACAGATGTTATTCTCATGTTCACAATCCATAATTTGCATGAAAATAAGCACTCTGATTTCAGCTAATTGATGTGTGCTTCTGTCACTTCAGTCTTCTCCATGGCAGAGCACACACCTCCAGTAGCGCAGCTGCCATCCAAAAGTAACACTGCAAATGTGCAGCCATGCTCTCTAACCTGCCACCACTCTTAGTCCACTGCTGAGGGACTTTTAAATTCAAAGATCATTTTTTTACTTTATAGCCCTTAGAAGTACTGTACTGATCTAAACATGAACTAAATACTTCAACCTATTCCTAAGCATATGAGCAGAGCTTGCTAACATAGAATAGTAGGAATGAGTCCAAAAATAGAGAGAGTAGGATGTCCCAGGTTCAGATATTATTTGGAAAGGATGAAAAAGGCCTGTCTGAGTGTTCATAGAATCAGTCATGTCTGAAGTATATACAATGAATGGTAGTCCAATTTTAATTACTGCTAGTCTAACTATAGAGCATGCAGCCTTCTAAAAGTGGGTTTCTGAAAGAATTTTCTCTGTCCATGCTGCAAAGATCCAGTTAGAGGCAATTGCTTGAAATTCACATCCTTTTGATCATCCTTTGGTAGTGGTTCACATCTGAATTCCTCAGGAGCTTTCAGCTTCATTGACAGTCCAGAAATAATGCCGCAGTAGGATGTCACTTGGTGTGCTGAGCTCTGATACACTCTCGGTTCTGGCACCTGTACTAGACATTATCAGGCCACAGCAAGGGTCTTTTGCTAACAGCAGTAAAGCTGGCTGAAAAACAGGACTGGAATCGTTAAGCACTTTCCAAAGCTTCCACTTTTCAAAGAAAACCAGCCAAATCCTCCATTCAGAGAATTATGCTGTCTTGCTGAAACCAGTAGAATATCCAGTTTTTACCTTTTTGTATGCTCAGGAGTTTTAAACAAGATATATTCATGATATAACATAGATACAATTCTTCTTTAAAAGCAACTTACAGAATAAGCAATGTACATTTCCCTAGAAGCGTGTGATTTACACCATTGTGTTGGAGAGAAGTGAGGAGAATTCTGGGGGTTTTTAGCCATTAGACAAATAGTGGGAATAACTCAACATTGTTTTATAATCCGATTGACAGGTCAATATTATATCTAGTAAAATGTCATAGAAACATAGTTCCTGTATTTTCACCATGTAGTTCTTCCCTTCTTCTGAAAGACTCTGATGATCAAAAGTCTGAGAAAACAATCAGATTTCAGGAGTCATCCTGGTTTCATAAGATGAATATTGGGCTATATAAAACAGTCCAAAAATCAGAAGTATTCCAAGACTTCTGCGTACACTCACACTTTCTTTTGCCTTCAACTGACAAGAAGACACTGCTTGCAGGATATTAAATACCCTCCAACTTGAATGTAGTCCCTTGCTTGCAACCTCTGTATGGCATATATCTGAAATTATTTACTGCTACACAGGAGTCTCTTCCTCTGGAAAAAAAAAAGAGTAATGACAAATACCATCTCACAGTACAACTTTAAAGATTAAGACTAGCTAAGGAATCATCCTTTCAGAGAATGTATTTTCACCAAAAATATATTTTCCAACAATATTTTCCTTCAGTTTTCTTGATGTGTGAATGTTATACCATGTGAACTTGTCAGGTGCTTGTTAAATGTGTGTGTTTAAATGCTTTCGTTCTACAAAAGCATATATTATTTTTGCAGCTGATTACAACTTTGCTTTAATGATATTTTAATTCCAATGGGAATGAAATGACATCCTGATCAGGTAAGTTAGTGTTGCCAATATTCTTACAGTAACTAGTTTTAATGAAGAGAGTTCCTGTAGGTTTTATTATAGTAATTAAAAAAACCCAGAGAATTAACACTTCAGAAGGTAAAAACATTCTGTGCTTGTGGTATCTAATATATATGTGAATTAATGATGATCCATGCAGATATAAGGAGTTATAGCAATTTGCACCATCTCATAATGTTATTGTTACATATTAAACTACTATTTATACAACAAAACTTACTTAGAGGGAAAACTTTTCTATATGCAATACCAAAATAGAAGTGGAAGATGCTTTTAAGGAAAAACACAGGAGTAAGTATAAATGATTGGGTCAAACTTTTTTAAAATAAGCCTCTGCTGTCTTAGCCAGAATACAGGTTTTTTAATTCAACATCTTGGTCTTTCTTTGTGACCTAGTGGCAATCTGGTTTCCGAAAACAACCTTAGTTATAATCAAGTTCAATCTGATTAATCACATACCATTAAATTTTGTTTTTAAATGTATCTACTAAGGTAGTACCAATGAACTCTTTAGCTATCCCTATAAAATTTTGAAATAGCTTGTCCCAATTCTTCCCTGATTTATATTGGTAGAAGTCAAGAATAATGTGTTGCGGAGGTGTGAAGGAAGCTTAAATGAGAATGTAATCAGAGTGGGTTTTTTTGGGATAATAGATGGTATGAGCACATATACAGTAAAGAGAAATTTTATCTTCCTAATATAGAATTGTAATAGATTTTATTGTTCCTTACATGTTTCTTAAAGAAATGGAAATTATTGATATGTGGAAGGATTAAATCTGTGTAAGACTTTGTTACATTCTATTTCGGTCTTCTTAGTTCTGTCAAATCACCTCATCCCAAGTACAGACAAAAAGCCATTTAGTAGAACTGCAGTGTGGCCTTCGCACTAGGAAGGCACTGAAGTACACGAGGTGTTACAGTGATTTCAGGCTGATGATTCCGTAAATGCAAGTACATATCCAGTGGAGCAAATGTGTGTTTAAAAACACGCATGACTGCAATTGCTTTTCAGATCCAAAGTTTGAAATGTGTATTTTGTACATTCTACTCTCAGTCTATAATTTGGATATTTAATGAAATTTCATAGATTAATTTTCCCAGATTTTCTGTGTGAGAAGCCTGAGCCTGTTTTCCCTGAGAGAGAAAAGGAAAAAGCAGCATCAATTAAAAGCTAGCTTCCCTGCAGCAGTAGTGTATTTGGTCAAGCTCCATGACTCATCTTTCCTAGAAATACTACAATAACATCACAAACTTCATTTCCTTCTTTCTCCAAGTACATTTAGCCTCCTAAGTGTTGAAGGAATTCAGTTTTCTGGAGGACCTGTTGTTTCTAGTGCAGCAATGTTTCGTAGTGCATTGGGCATGTAGCAAAGCAAGCACTAGGTAGAGTTTCTTACTGTAGAAATTTTAAGCCTCTGTTTTCTCCAAAAGCTCCAAGAATAGCCCATATAACCTTTGTACAAAGACCTAAAATGAAATTTTGTGAAAAAGCATACCTTTTTTAGCATCTTCTACAGATATTTATGTAAATCTCCATCTGTGTTTGTTTAAGAAAAAATCCCATCTCTCAAACAAGTAATTAACTAGTAGGTTGAAATTTAATTTTTGGGTCTGTAATTCAATGCAGCTTAAGCTTGTATTGCATTCTGGGATAAAAGACAAGCCTCCGTGGTATACCCAGCGCTTGGCATATATCATTGCTAGCAGGAACATGTTGCTAAGTAGACTTTTTTCCAAGAATAGAAGGATTAGTTTGGAAACATTTTATTCCTCAAAACTTTTCAGAAGTCTCCTAGCAGTTCTCTCTTTGTTACTGCCTGAGTGGAGCAGTGGAACACTGAGTAACTAAACTTTGTGTGACTAATACAGACAATTATCTAACCATATCTGTCTAGTTTCCACTTAGGCTTACTTGCTGAGAGAGGAAAGACACAACAGTCGGTGATGACAGGGAACATATAAACCAGGAATACAGTAACTGTCCTTGGAGACCTATCAGAAGTGAAATTATAGCTGCAGCCTGCAGCAACAGTAATGCACACTTAGAAGAGGAAGATATGAAGAGTGCCTATGTTTGGGGAAATAATATGATATTAACTGTTGTCAATTCTGTGATAGATATTGTGGAGACTGTAAGAACTGAGGGCTCTCAGAAGATGTGCATGTCCATACAAAATGTACAGTCACTGTGATTTAAGGTAAAGACAGAAGATTTCAGCATCACCAGTTTACAGATAAGCATAAAGGGGCAATACAGAAGCAGTTGCCTAGTTTACAATAAATTGTTATAAGGGTTCCTTTATGAAAGGAAAAATCAAGACAAAACATAGAATTTGATAAGGACCTTTCTGATCTATTCTGTCACAATAGGGTTATTAATGCCTAGTTAACAGGAAGATGTTTCAAAAGTAACTGAGACTTCGGTGCCTGCAAAAGGGAACTCTTTTCTTCCATAATTATTACAGAGAAGATTGTACAATGGCAAATTATCTATGTTGTGATCATATCATCATAAACAGCAATACTTGGGAAAGAATAAACAAGGAAGAGCCCTGTTGAACTGTCAAACTGATTGGGATCACATTTGTTAACTGCAGGCACTTAGGTATTAAGAACTGGTCCAATTTTTTTTCTATATTGCCTCCACAACTAAAGAAGAAAATATTAGGCCTATGAAAAAGACCTGATGTTTGTAGATGTCTGTCTCTTTCCATTGGCAGTTGGCTGATATGCCAGATGGGTGTGCGGCCTTTTGGAAGGACCTGGAAAGTTGTAGAAATGGGCAGAAAGGAAACTCACTATTTTGAACAAGGAAAATACTATGTCCTGTGTATAGGGAAGAACAACCTCATGCACCAGTATATACTAGGAACTGACAAGCTGGAAAATGAGGGAGTTTTGGCGGACAACAAGATGACCTCATTAATGTCTATAAATATGTGAGGGGCGGGTGTGAGGATGATGGAGCCAGGCTCTTCTAAAGGTCATCTGGTGATCTGGTGATAGGAGAAGGGGCAATGGGTGCAAGCTGGAACAGAGGAGGTTCTATATAAATGTCAGAAGAACTTGCTTCACAGTGAGGGTAACAGAGCACTGGAACAGGCTGCCCAGGGGGTTTGTGGAGTCTGCTTCTCTGGAGACATTCAAGACCCACCTGGATGTGTTCCTGTGCAACTTGGTCTAGGTGATCCTGCTGCGGCAGTGGGGAATTGGACTAGATGATCTTTCGATGTCCCTTCCGATCCCTAATGATTCTATGATTCTAGGAAAAATGTGCCCTCATGGTAAATTGGGCAGAAGCCAAACAGCATCCTGGGCTGCCTTTGTCAGTTGATTAAGGAAGTTGATGCTTCCACTGTGCTGAGCATTGGAGAGGCCACACCTGGAGTATTGTGTTGTGTCTAGTTCTGGGCTCATCACTAGAAAAGAAATACGGAGTTACAGGACAGTGTCCTGCAAAGGGATGCTGAGACAATTAAGGGACTAGACCACTTCATACACAGAAAGGCCGAGATAATGAAGAACAAATAAGGCTCAGAGGGTTCTTACTAACGTGTGTAAGTACTTAATATGGAGACAGTAAAGTTGATGGAGCAGGCCCTTTTCAGTGGTGCTCAGTGCCAGGATGAGACGCAATGAACCAAAGGGAAAAACAGCAATTTTTTTCTAAATGCAAGACAGGACTTCTTTTACAGTAAGAGTGATCAAACACTGGAATAGCCTGTTCAGAAATATTTTGGAGTCTATTAATAGAGATACTCAAAATGTGACCAGTCACCATCTGCAGAGTGTTGGGAGAAACACTAGGAGAAGAGCTGGCTGAGGCATCCATGCACATCATTGACTGTACCATGTGAATCTGTCTTAGCGCTGCACAGATATGTGTCAGGCAAAAGTAGTTGTTGAACCAAGTCCTTCTCAGTGCTTAATTAAATAGAGGTTGTTTTTCACTCTTAATGTTCTGCTTCATTTTCTCTGTATTTTGAGCTTTTCACAGTAGTGAGGTTAGGGTTCTAGAGCCAGCAGTATCTCTTGCTGCAGTTACTCTCACTCACCTCACAGACCAGCATATTTTCTGATATATACTTTCCTCAGTGTCATTTATGATAGCAGCTGGAATATTTAGCTTGATCTTCCTCTAAGAATTAAAAGATATTGAGCATGAAGTGTACAGTGAACAAGAACAAGCTTTCATGATAGAAAACTCTACTAATTTGGCCTGTTGTATTTTTTTGCTTTATTGTGAAGCCTCTTATTTCATGTGTTTTGTGAGAAAACAGTAATACAAGCATTAAAGATCACTGTCTGAGAACAGGGGAGATGATTGAGTCAGTTGTTTCTTGATGTTTCCTTTCTTTTTTATCTTGCCCCTAATTAGCCCTCTTTCATCTCAGAAGCAGTTTTTCTTGTTTTCATTTCACCTATAGTATTGCATTGTGTTCAGCCATGGTTAACCTTTGCCACCATGACATCTTCATTTCTTACCCTTCTTTGAACCACCCACATGCTACAACAGAAAGAGTCTATGTGNTGGAAAATGAGGGAGTTTTGGCGGACAACAAGATGACCTCATTAATGTCTATAAATATGTGAGGGGCGGGTGTGAGGATGATGGAGCCAGGCTCTTCTAAAGGTCATCTGGTGATCTGGTGATAGGAGAAGGGGCAATGGGTGCAAGCTGGAAAATGAGGGAGTTTTGGTGGACAACAAGATGACCTCATTAATGTCTATAAATATGTGAGGGGCGGGTGTGAGGATGATGGAGCCAGGCTCTTCTAAAGGTCATCTGGTGATCTGGTGATAGGAGAAGGGGCAATGGGTGCAAGCTGGAACAGAGGAGGTTCTATATAAATGTCAGAAGAACTTGCTTCACAGTGAGGGTAACAGAGCACTGGAACAGGCTGCCCAGGGGGTTTGTGGAGTCTGCTTCTCTGGAGACATTCAAGACCCACCTGGATGTGTTCCTGTGCAACTTGGTCTAGGTGATCCTGCTGCGGCAGTGGGGAATTGGACTAGATGATCTTTCGACGTCCCTTCCGATCCCTAATGATTCTATGATTCTAGGAAAAATGTGCCCTCATGGTAAATTGGGCAGAAGCCAAACAGCATCCTGGGCTGCCTTTGTCAGTTGATTAAGGAAGTTGATGCTTCCACTGTGCTGAGCATTGGAGAGGCCACACCTGGAGTATTGTGTTGTGTCTAGTTCTGGGCTCATCACTAGAAAAGAAATACGGAGTTACAGGACAGTGTCCTGCAAAGGGATGCTGAGACAATTAAGGGACTAGACCACTTCATACACAGAAAGGCCGAGATAATGAAGAACAAATAAGGCTCAGAGGGTTCTTACTAACGTGTGTAAGTACTTAATATGGAGACAGTAAAGTTGATGGAGCAGGCCCTTTTCAGTGGTGCTCAGTGCCAGGATGAGACGCAATGAACCAAAGGGAAAAACAGCAATTTTTTTCTAAATGCAAGACAGGACTTCTTTTACAGTAAGAGTGATCAAACACTGGAATAGCCTGTTCAGAAATATTTTGGAGTCTATTAATAGAGATACTCAAAATGTGACCAGTCACCATCTGCAGAGTGTTGGGAGAAACACTAGGAGAAGAGCTGGCTGAGGCATCCATGCACATCATTGACTGTACCATGTGAATCTGTCTTAGTGCTGCACAGATATGTGTCAGGCAAAAGTAGCTGTTGAACCAAGTCCTTCTCAGTGCTTAATTAAATAGAGGTTGTTTTTCACTCTTAATGTTCTGCTTCATTTTCTCTGTATTTTGAGCTTTTCACAGTAGTGAGGTTAGGGTTCTAGAGCCAGCAGTATCTCTTGCTGCAGTTACTCTCACTCACCTCACAGACCAGCATATTTTCTGATATATACTTTCCTCAGTGTCATTTATGATAGCAGCTGGAATATTTAGCTTGATCTTCCTCTAAGAATTAAAAGATATTGAGCATGAAGTGTACAGTGAACAAGAACAAGCTTTCATGATAGAAAACTCTACTAATTTGGCCTGTTGTATTTTTTTGCTTTATTGTGAAGCCTCTTATTTCATGTGTTTTGTGAGAAAACAGTAATACAAGCATTAAAGATCACTGTCTGAGAACAGGGGAGATGATTGAGTCAGTTGTTTCTTGATGTTTCCTTTCTTTTTTATCTTGCCCCTAATTAGCCCTCTTTCATCTCAGAAGCAGTTTTTCTTGTTTTCATTTCACCTATAGTATTGCATTGTGTTCAGCCATGGTTAACCTTTGCCACCATGACATCTTCATTTCTTACCCTTCTTTGAACCACCCACATGCTACAACAGAAAGAGTCTATGTGCTTTTATCTTCTTTTTGCAAAAGCAGGTAATCTCAAACTGTTCCTACACTGAGAATTTAATTTCATGCTGCATGTTGCTCCACACTTCTATCATTCGAAGTTTGCCACACTTCTGTCATTCGAAGTTTGCCACACTTCTATCATTCAAAGTTCTTAGAGGCTCCCAAGAGACTGCAAAAATCCCAGCAATATAATGGAAGTAACTAGCTCCTTAGCAGCAGCCTAAATGCCTTCAGACATCACTTTTCATCTGTACCACAGCATAAGGCTTTAAAGACTTCTTGCAATTAAAACAGTGCTGTTAAGGGCCATTTCAGCTAAAGCCTGCCATGTCTTCCTTATCTGAGACCTCATTACCTGTGTTGTTCATACTGTCTGCTTTGAAGAGAGGGAAGCCCAAGACTGTAATTTCTTATCTACATGCTTGGAGTATGATAAGGCTTGGCTTTCTTTAGTACCTCATTAACTAGGAAATAAATATTTCTAAGATTTATTGTTTTCAGATTTGCACTTTTCCAGTCTTTGCTTACAGAAAAATGACCTTTTTAATCTTTATTTTTCCCCCAAACTAATTTAATTGGTGAAAGAACTAAAGGACCACAGTCTATAATTCTTATTCACAGAGCTGGTAAACAGTTTTAGAGAAAAGGTTGTTAAAACTTCTGGACAAGACACCAGACTGGTTTCAAACCTCTGTGTCGCCACAGATGTCTTGCATGTTGCTTCCCAGAGGAAAAAAGAGGATACTACTTTACCTTTTCACCTAATTTTCACAAATTTTCTCTCTCCGGGCAGTCAATACTATTTCATTTCATCTAAGAGTAGCTTCTATAAGACAGAATCCTTAAGTATTATTACAATACTAAATTCTTAAGTATTACTGCAATATCACTGGTGTGAAAAATTAATGAGTAATAGCTTGCCTCAGGTAGATTTGCATTTTAAATCTANTCTCCCCTTGTCTGATAGGTTATAGTCATTTGTGAAAAAAAAAAACAACAAAAAGTATGGTGAAACGTATTGGCCAGTCCTAAATAGGTTAGGACTGTATAACTGGAAAATGGATGGCTGAAGAGGGATATAGTAGTTATCCATAAATTGCACTGAGAAAAGTTATTCATGATTCTTACAATACCAAGAGTAGAAGAACTGTATGAGGTTACCAGGTGGCAGGAATAAAACAATCTGGAAAAGGTTCTTCTATATAAATTGTGGAGACATTTCTCTGAAATGCTTTGATTGCCAAACTTTAGTTGGCTTCAAATGCAAAAATGCCTAGTAAACGAGGGATGACAACTCAGGGAGTCCCTAAGCAGGGAGTCTCAAAGCAGGTCACTGCAGCCTGGAAGATGCCAACTAGGCACCACGATATGCTTACCCACATCCCATGTATTCCCACAGATACTGTTAGTAGTCCGAATGCTTTTTTCAGGGTAGCTTGTTGTCCTGCTGTCTACCACAGTGATAAATTCCATCATAATATATATATATATTTATATACATCATGATGTGTTATCTGGATTTTACATCTCAATCAGCTATTGTACTCTCTTTTTGATTTTAGATTAAGGATGATAAGACATAATACAAAAAGAAACAGATTGTCAGAAGTTGGCTAATTTTGTTGTTAGCCAAAAAAACCCAAAATGTAATTCCTAATTGTCTGAGCTGTTAATTACTGTTGTATTTTTTAAAAAAACAAATATGGTTGTTCTCAGTCTGTCGGCAAATCTTGGTAGTGATAGGTGACATCAATAGTATGCATCAACCACTCAGCTCATGGAAAGCTGTTATCTAATTTTTTTGTAGACTTCACCCATCTGTACCATTTGTGCTATAACTTAAAACCACTTTTTTTTCACTTAAGTGAACAAAATCGCCTATGGCCTGAAGAGAAAGTGTAGGTATTACTGAGAAAGTTACTAATTTAATTGGTGAAAGAACTAAAGGACCACAGTCTATAATTCTTATTCACAGAGTTGGTAAACAGTTTTAGAGAAAAGGTTGTTAAAACTTCTGGACAAGACACCAGACTGGTTTCAAACCTCTGCGTCGCCACGATGTCTTGCATGTTGCTTCCCAGAGGAAAAATGAGGATACTACTTTACCTTTTCACCTAATTTTCACAAATTTTCCCTCTCTGGGCAGTCAACACTATTTCATTCCATCTAAGAGTAGCTTCTATAAGACAGAATCCTTAAGTATTATTACAATACTAAATTCTTAAGTATTACTGCAATATCACTGGTGTGAAAAATTAATGAGTAATAGCTTGCCTCAGGTAGATTTGCATTTTAAATCTATTAATTTAATATTTTTTCTGCATAGAACAGAGAAACTGAGAACTGGAATTCTCTGTCAAATTTATAGTATTGCAAATGTTGTACAGGCCAGACAAACACAAGAATCTGGAATTTATCAGAAATCAGCTGTGGGTTTTGTTGTGTGAGAAGAAAAATGCAATTGAGCAGTTCTTTAATTTCATCAGCTTCATGACTGTAACCTAATTTAAAATCTAGTGTACTAAGAAATATTTATTCAAAGAATCAGGAAAACAGTGTTGAACGTAAACCGTTAAACTCACCCTCAGATTATATCTTTATATTCTATTAACTTTGTACAATGACTTGTGGTTTTATCTGTTTTAATTTCATTTGAATAAAGGAATAAAATGCAGCTATTCTATTCAATAAATTTGGAGAGAATGGAGGGAGTAAATGCATTATCTAGAAGAATTGTCTCCTTTGGTTTGATGTGTTTATTTCTATGCAGTTTGCATTAACAGCTTTGTGTGCTTTTCTGTGTTTAATACCTATTTAACTCGAAGTTCTTGACTAGAGGCTCCTGACAAATTCCACTGAGGCCAGGATAAGTCATGTTTGAAGGTAAATATGCTTGTGCAAATATCTATGAAGTCCATCCCTCTCACCAGCACTCTTCCTCCATGGTGCTGATTCTTGTGTCCCATCATTCTGTATGTCTCACTGAGTGTGCAATCCTCAGTGCTGCAAGGCTGAACTTCTGCAGCCTTGCATTCACCAAGCAAAATCCTGTCTTTCCAGAGATTTATTATGGTCACAACAGCTGATGATGGGCTCATTCAGTGGGATTTAAACTACATTTGAAGGCGAGTGGATTCGAAGCTGGTGGGTGCATACCAGTGGGACAGAGCTCTGGTTTTAATGAAAAGCAGGGTGCCTCTTGCTATCCTAGAGTGAAATTGGAGAGCTCAGCTAGCTCCCTAAAGTGTCTGTACACCAATGCACACAGCATGGGGAATAAGCAGGAAGAGTTAGCAGGAGGTTAGCAAATGTCACTCCAATCTTCAAAAAGGGTAAGAAGGAGGACCAAGGTAACTATAGACCACTCAGCCTCACCTCCATCCCAGGAAAGGAGATGGAACGATTTGTCCTGGATGCTGTCTCTAGGCACAACAAGGACAAGAGTGTCATTAGGGACAGTCAGTATGGCTTCACCAAGGGAAAGTCATGCCTGACCAAACTGATA
>VZRI01011546.1:8290-32777 GCA_013397515.1 Upupa epops
ACAGCAACAGATCCAGGCAAGTCTTGAACGTCTCCAGAGAAGACTCCATAAATCCCTGGACAGCCTTTTCCAGTGCTCCGTTAATGTTTGACTCCCAACTATGATGATGATAACATGTGCACATAAAAGGCTGTGGGCAACTGGCTTGATTCAAGTACATTTCTCCTCTGTTTGGACATCAATAAAATGAACAAAGGCAAAGTAGTATAGAATAGCACTGCTGACAAATGAAAAAAGAAGCAGAAATTAGGCACTCAAGGCAAGAGCATAAAAATGAGTACAATTACCTCAAAAACTGGGTTGTGTGCAAAAATGTCAATCTAGATTTCACAGTATCACAGTATTACAGTAATGATGAGGCTGGAAAAGACCTTAAAGATCATCCAGTCCAACCTAAAACCAAGTAACCCTAAACATCTGACATCTAGATCATAGATTTCAACCCAACATGAAATTTTTATGGTGGAGCAAGTTGCACTGCTCCTGACATAATATCTTGACCTGTAACTAGAGAAACATTAACTGCAAATATAGCCACAGAGGACTAAAACCCATTCGTAGTTAAGTTAAAGAATGCCCCAGCCTCAGAATTTCCAATTGCAGGGTCATGCAGAGAGGCAAAGTTTCTGTTGAACATACGGCAAATGATTCATATTTTTAAAAGCCCACATATTCGTGTCTGGCTAAGACATTTCCTTGCCTCCTAAAGCCCATCAAACTACACCAGACAGTATTCAAATCAATCTGAAACATTGCACAGTCTGAGCAGATTGTAAAATATTGATATTTAGCCATTTCTTTAGAAAGTTAGAATTTTGGGCTTCTTTTTCAGTGCTAGGCAGCAGAGGCAGCTGCCCTGAAATCAGGAGCTTAATATCTTTGAAATGCTCACTTCTAATAAAATGGTTTTATTTTCTAGGCTACAGGACTTACTCATTTTTTTAAGCAACAAAAACTATCTGAAATAGGAATCTGCAGTCTTCCTGAGCTGCCGTCTAGCTTTCTAAGATAAGCTGATAGTATTATCACATCCTCAGAGCGAGGAAGGCTGTGTTGAGGAAGGCCTAGATAACTTCCCTGGAGGACAAATTAAGCAATAGGTTTGAAAATCATCCTTATCCCACCATCATGATGTTGCCTTTGTGTACTTCTTCAGCTTACTGGGAAGAAAAAAGTTTGCCTACTGCAAAGCTCAGTTTGTATTTTCAGAGGAATCCTTAACACTTGCCTATTGGGAAATGCTTAGGAAAGACAAAGCATGTGAATTAATGACCTGCAGTTATTGCATAAAAGTAATATGTGCATTTAAGTAATATTGCTTGGAAGCCATATGTTAATAAGCTTGCAGAATTACAGCAGCATCCAGGCTGGAAGGCAACTCAGGATGCCTTTAGTCCAACCTCCCACTCAAAGCTGGGTCAGTTCACTCAAATCTTTATGCACGTCTGGTCTTGAAAACCTCCAAGGATGGAGATGGCACAACCTCTCTCAGCTTAATTACTTTCCTCACAATAGGGAGTTTTTCCTCCTCTCTCCTCCTCTGCCTCACTTTGTGTCTCCTGTTTCTCAATCTCCCATCACACATCACAATTAACAGCATTAATAATGTTTTTGTAGTCTTCAGATGGGGCACACTCAACAACCCCCTTCTCCACGCTGACCCAAGACTTCTCTCAATCAGAAAGCACATGCTCCCACCTTGATTGCTCTCCACTAGGTTTCCTGAAGTTTGAGAACATCTTTCATGTAAGTGGGGGCACAAAGCTAGATATGGTGTTCCAGAGATGCTCTAATGAATGCCAAATAAAGGTGGAATAATCACTTCCCTTGCTTTACTGCCTACACTGCCACTACTCCAGATCCCCTTGATGATCACTGCTGCCATGCTGTAGTACTGGCACATGCACACCTTGCTGTTCACCAGCATCCCAGCTCATTTCCAGCAGAGTTGTTCCCCAGCTAGTTAGGCCCCAGTCTGAACAGTAGCAAGGGATTAAGTCCAGTGTAGGATTTTGCACTTCTGACTGAATTTCATGAAGCTCCTGAGAGCTCATTCCTCCAGTCTGTATGGGTCCCTCTCTATAGCAGCTTTGCTCCTGAGCACATAAACTGCACCCCTTACTTCAGTAACCTCTGCAGATTTGAAGCAGTGCACTCCATCTCCACATCCAATCACCACATCAAACATTCCATTCAGACAGAAAAGCACAGCTTGGCACAGATGCACCCACCAATTCAATGGGCACAGATGCACCCACCAATTCAAAGCCTGACTGTGCATTTGTTTTCTCACTGGTTTCTTTGATCCTGGTACTTCATTTGATGACTGAGTGTTGT
This sequence comes from Upupa epops, assembly GCA_013397515.1. Classification (NCBI taxonomy): domain Eukaryota; kingdom Metazoa; phylum Chordata; class Aves; order Bucerotiformes; family Upupidae; genus Upupa; species Upupa epops. The sequence continues at coordinate 10,628 of VZRI01011546.1, forward strand.
GGTTCACCAAGAATCGGTGGGATCCACCAGACTGGGAGAGGGTGGACTTAGTGACTTGGCAAGGAAGCCTCTGGACAAGGCTTGTCACATGCTGTGTTCCTGAGGCATTTTAGGAAACAGAGGCGGTATGTTTGGGAGACATTGCAGGGATGACATTGACATTCTCAGGGAGGAAACTCACACACTCAAGTCAAATGTCTGTGCTCTAACACAGAAGCACAAATGGATGCCTGTACAGACAGCTGTGATGAGAATGGAAATAGGGCACCTTGGTGGGATAGTGCACAGATCACATGAGATGGCACACATGACTGGCAAATGGCCATGGAGGAGTGCAATTTGATTAGGAAGGTGAAGAATGAAAGATGAAGGGAAGAACTTGAATTCTATATAAAGAAAGGCCTTGATTTCACAGATGGCCCAACCCCTAATTAGTGGTAGGCAGTAAGTACTGCAAAGGTTGACTCTGGAGCCAGTGTCATCTAATGTTTGTAATCAATAATCTGGATGATGATAAAAACTTAACCTTCAAATTTGCCAGTGATACTAAACTGGGGATGTAGATAGGTTGATAGGCTATGTAGCACAGCCTCAGTGATAGAGGGACTCTGGAAATGTGAATCACAACTCACAAAGTTCAACGTGGAGAAGTATACAGTTCTTCACCAAACTTAACACTGCATCAACATAGGCTGGAAAAATCACTGGGCTGAGCAGCAGCCCTCCTGGAAAATGGAAAGCAACTAAAATCTAACTTAACAGCATTGTTCTTGCTGGTTGCATGCCAATTATGTTAGGGAGGTGGCAAGAAGAACTAAAGAAATCTTTTCCACCTCTACTTGGGTCAGATGAGCCTGTGCCTGTGTCCAGTATCAGGCCCCTCAGCTGAAGAAGGATGCTGGATGTCTCCTCCTGCTCTGGAGATGTTCAAAAGCATGCAGCACATGGCCTGCAAGGAGGGGTTGAGTGACTCTATCTGTTCAGTCCGGTGAGAAGGAAGCGAATTATGCAGGGGAGGAGACAGACAAAACTCTCTCTCCAACTACTAATAGGGGCATTACAAACAAAGTATAACCAAGGTCTTCTCAAGAGCAGTGAATGTGAAATCTAAAGGCAACTAACTGCTTTAACTTACAGCATGGAAAGTTTGGGCTGGACTGTAGTAGGGTGGTGCAATCCTGAGACAGGTAAACAGAGAGGCTGTGTGTTCTCTAAGGACAGAGACTTTCAGGAAAGCCAGACAACCACAGCTGGCCTAAGCTAGTGCTGGCAACGGTCTCAGTTCAAGAAGCAGTTGAACAAAATTTCCTACAACCAAGTATTTCTGTCTTAGGTAAATTGTTGGATAAGTTCCTGAAAGAGTTTAGTTTCAGAAGGTACCATTAGAAGCAAGGATTTATTAGTGGTGTGGAGCTTTTTAACAGAGAATACAAACATAGAATCAGTAGCTGAACAAAGGCGATGCTCAGATCATACAAAGAAGGTTTGGTGTGCTAAATGCAGTGTTTAAAAAAGCCAACCCCATATTACAGGCAATTGGATGCAATTTAAGCATAAACCTGGCATTGAATATAAAACAGAGGAGGGAAAATATTTCAAATTAATACAGCTTTCTCATACTTCAAAAAAAAAGTGAACATAGGTTTCTCATACTTAACAAAAATACCTCTTAGTCACTTTAAGCCTGGATTGTGTTTTGGAGAAAGCATTGGGAATACGTCAATGGCTCAACGCTGGTCAAGTCTGAGACTAATTGGCTTAATTAGCAAATTGCAGCCACACAAAAACAATGGAAGAAATAACAAGCCCTTTGCAACCTCCCACCTCTGGACACATGGAATAATCGAATCATAGAATCATTAGGGATCTGAAGGGACCTCGAAAGATCATCCAGTCCAATCCCCCTGCCACAGCAGGATCACCTAGACCAAGTCACACAGGAACACATCCAGGTGGGTCTTGAATGTCTCCAGAGAAGACGACTCCACAAACCCCCGGGGGACAGCCTGTTCCAATGCCCCATTACCCTCCCTGGGAAGAAGTTCCTTCTGATATTGATAGGGAACCTCCTGTGTTCCAGCTTGCACCCTTTGTCCCTTGTCCTGTCACTAGATGACCTGGCTCCATCCTCCTGACACTCATCCCATGTCCTCATGGAATAGGCACTGAACAGCCCTATTCAAGCAGCACCCCCCTTGCTCTTGTCTGCATCCATGGGAAATGGGGATCCGCCAGTCATGGACAACCAAACTGTTTTCTAGCACTGGTCTCTTGAAATTGTGTCTTCCCTTTAAGAACTCTGGTGCCTTTGCACTGCCAGCTCTGCACCATGCCAAGTGTCTCTTGGATTTGGACCACTTCAGTTCACTGCTACTTTTCTCCGTATTCCAAAGTGAGTGTTGGTACATATGGATTCCCTCCTTCTCCTTCAGAGCTGGGGTTGTGGCAAGGCTGTTTTTTCCCCCAGCTCCCAAACAAAAATGGGAGCTCCCAAAGTAAAAAATCAAAACCACTGCAGCACAGAAAAAAACAACCTTAAAGCCCACAGACCTATGCTTCTCCACCCATATACACCCATTCTCACAGATACTGACTGGCTGAGCTCTGACAAGTTTCTGCCTGGAGCTGGGGAGAGCTTTCCTCTGGTTTCTGGAAACTTCTCACAGATGAAATTTGAGCTCCCATCCCCATTTACCTGACCCCTCCACCTAGCTCAAACTCATCTTCTTGGCATTTTATCCTACTTGTATCTTATTCTCATAATTCTTTTTGGTTAGGATTGTCCCTATTTGATTAATCTAACCCATCATGGCTTAGGCAAGGAAGAGTGTCTCTCCATCCAGAAGCAAAGACAAGAATTCAGAGGGAGGAAACGCAAAGCAGGAGTACATATATTTTTCAGAAGGTTCAAATACTAGTTTTGCTTTAGTTTTGGGGTGAGGTGGCAGGTAGTTCACTAAAATCATTGTCAGTTGTTTTACAGCACTGCTGTAATTATTTCTTGCTGTTTAAACAATTACATTATTTTTGGCTATTTACTCAAAAAGATGTGCAGTCAGTGTCAATGCATAAATCACAGCTGAGAATCACTCACAGATGGGCACTTGGAGAAGACCTAGGCTGGAGTTAGTATCATTCAACATAGAATTTGTTTTCCTTTCAACAGTTTCAAGAAGCAGTCATTTGCCAAATAAGAAACAAACCTGAAATACCAGTTCCAAACATAATTTTGAGGGAGGAAGAAACAGGAGCCAAAGGGACCCCCTAAGACCAAGGCTTTCTTTTAGTCTGTGGAGCTAGGAATTTATGTTTATAGTTTTTCACATATCTTGCTCTTCTTGTTACTCCTGTTGGCATTATAACTTGCCCAAAATATGCTGGAAGGCACTGCTCTCTCTCTTTTGTAGAAACAAAGCAACAATACAGATTGAGCCTAAGGCTCAGGTAGGCAATTCCCATTTCTTCCACTACTGACAAAACTACCAGCCCACCATCCTCTGAGGTTTGTTAATCCTTTCTGATGTCTCTCTTGGTTGCACCTCGAGGTAGTTCTGAACCAGAAGTTGTGGATAATTCTCAGGCAGAATGAGAGATGTTAAAATAAAGCCAAATAAGAAAGTAAATACAGGAAGACTGGGAACAGATAAAAGACAGAGCAGAGACGTTTTATGCTGTGCTGTTTGTGAAGCAGTAAAGAGCTGTCGAAATATTTTACCATTGAATTTGTGTTCTATCCATTACAACACTGGTGCAGGTTTTATGCATCGGTGGTGCCTATCATCAAGATAAGAGATTAATGCTTGATATTATAAAATCATAGAAACATGGACCTTAAGAATCATGTAGTTCCAACAGCCTCTGCCATGGACATCTTCCATTAGATCAGGTTGCTCAAAACCCTGGCCTTGAACTCTCCCAGGGTGGGGTTATCCACAGCTTCTCTGGGCAACCTGTTCCTATGTCTCAGCACCCTCCTGGTAGAGAATTTATTCTTAATATATGATCTAAATTTACTCTCATTCAATTTGAAACCATTACCCCTCATCTAATCACTACACTCCCTCAATAACAAATCTCTATCCTTCTTTCTTGTAGGCTCCCTTTAGGTATTGAAACGCTGCTATAAGGTCTCCATAAAGACTTCTCCAGGCTGAACAACCTCTGCTCTGCCCGTCTTCTGTGCTACAGCCCTCTGATCACCGTTATGATGTTTTCTGGGCTTGTTCCAAGTCCATGTCTTTTGTATTGTGGAGGTCCCAGAGCTGAACACAATATTCCAGCAGAGATGGGGACAATCACTTTCCTTGACCCACTAGCCACATTACTTTTGATGCAGCCCGGAATGCAGTTGGCTTTCTGGACTTCAAGAGAATGTTGTGCTGGACAGTGCTGAATGCTTTAATGAGAGCAGTTGCTCTTCCCTTATCCACCAATGCTGTGACCCCACCATAGAATGCCATCGAATATCATTTGAATACCATTGATTAGGCATGATCCCATAGAATCATAGAATCATTAGGGATCAGAATGGACCTTGACAGATCATCCAGTCCAATCCCCCTGCCATAGCAGGATCACCTAGACCAAGTCACACAGGAACACATCCAGGCAGGTATTGAACGTCTCCAGAGAAGGAGACTCCACAACCCCCCTGGGCAGCCTGTTCCAATGCTCTGTTACCCTCATGTCCTTACTGAAGCCATGTTGGCTATCACAAGTCATCTCCATTTGCTCTACTGTAATTTCCAGGAGGAACCTCTCCATGATCTTGCTGAGCACAGAGATGTTCTATCAATAGATAGTGATAAATGCTTTAAATTCCTATGTAAATAAAACAGCTTAAGGAAGAGGGGTGTAAGGAAAGCTCATTCCTCAAGGTTTCAATACCAAGTCAATAGCATTCATCAAGATGCCTTAAATACTGCCAGACAGCCCTGTTGGAGGGCTACTAAGGGTTCCCCCTTTTCTACAGTGTTAAGCTTTATCATTAACTGAAAGATGAGTAAATTCTTATCAGCAGTGAATTTTTATTTCTGACCATGCTGCATTTATTAAGTAACTTTAGAGACTGTGGAAAAGATCAGTGGGAAAGTAAGGCTGAAAAACGTAGTATCTGAAAAATATATCCCCCACAGCTCTAGAACAAAATAGAAATAATCTGCAAAGAACAGGGGCAAAGAAAAAAGAAGACCTCACCATGAGTAAACTAAACCACTTTAGCAAAAGCAAGGCTTGCTGAGGGAGAGAGATGCCTTGTTTCTTTAGTCTTTGCCAGTTCTCATGAGGGTAGACAGCATTTCACTTTAAAAAATGGTTTCTTCAAACACAACACTTAGGCTTGTACTGTCACACAAATTGACCAGTAAGTGGTTTGGACATGAAAGTGAGATCTGAAGAACTTGATAGATTACAGTCAGTGGGAGGTACTGCATATGCTGTTGCTGGAGTATTTTTTAAGAGCCTTTTGTTTCTTTTTTGATATAAGCTTACCAGAAAAGAGATTTGGATCAGTCACTGCCTGAAATGTATTCAAAAGTTTTAAAGTCCAAGATTTAAAAGTAATCATTTATATGCATTTGTAATAAATGGGGTAGCACATTGATAAATTTTAAAAAATAGATCTTCTTTAAAGTGGTTTTCATCTACATTTTGTCTCAGAATACCAGAACTGATGAAGTCACTTGGCTCTCTGGAGATCAATGATCTGCTCAGAGCACAGCCACATGCAGCAGGTTGCTCAAGGCTGTACCTAATTGGGTTTTCAGTATCTTCAAGGACTGTGCCTCCACAACCACTTGTGCTGTGACTGAGAAGAATCTTGCTTTATCTTCTTTACTTCTCTAGCCCCATCTGGTATTTGTACATTTTTATTGATCAGATCTGACATTTCTCAGCCTCTTCTCATATGAGAGATGCTCCAGTCCATTAATCATCTACATGGCCCTTCACTAGACTCACTCAGTATGTGTATGTCTAACTTTTACTGGGAAGCACAGAAATGGACACAGCAGAGCAGAGCAGATTTGCCTCAGCACAGCTTCCTGGTGAGAAAAAAATCACCTATCTCTATCTGCTGGTAATGCTTTTCCTCATGTAGCCCAGTAGACTATTTGCTGCCTTTGCCAAGTGGGACCATTTCCCCCATCATGTTGTCCTCTTGGCATTCCGTGTTTATGTGCCTTAACTTAAAGGCTTAAGGACCCTTAACACCTAAGGGGTTCTTTTACTACTACACTTTGTTCATTACAGCATCTCTCATGTCCAGATCATCCTGAACTCTCCTCTTGCTAGCTCAGTCTACTACATTCCTGGCTTTGATTGTGGGTCATCATCTCCCTACCTCATTGCTCCTGATTTAAAACTCTCTCACTCAGCATGTGGAAATTATGGTTTTGCCTCACTTGGCGTTGATCCCCTCACTTCCTAGCCATCCTCAATCCTCAGAGCAAGTTCCAAGATCATAAAAGTTTCATCCCTGTTGTTGACAGCAGCTATACAAGTTATTGAACTGTGGAATCTGTACAAGGTTGCTCAAGCATTTTCTCTTCAGCCGCCTGAAGGGATTGATCATTGGAGCTCCCATTACCTTGACCCTTACCCTCAGTCATGGATAAGAGTCTTTCCTGACTAGATCGACAGAAGATCATCTTCCTAAGCAGAAAGAGTACACTTTACATTTCAGCAATGATGAGTCAGGTCTGAAACATCTAGATAATCAACTACGAGGTATCTTTTTCTTCGTTTTTTTTCCTTGGCAGATACGATGTGAAATGGATTCCCAAATATTCAGCAAAATTCTCTAAATTGCTGCCATAATAATTCTGAGGAAACTGATTGGGTCTTTTGTTGCATTTGAGGCATTTGGATCAGAATATGATTAGGAAAGCTCTCCATTCGAGAAGAATTACATAAAAAAACAAGTTATTTCTGTTGACAGGAAGGTCTTTTCAGTTTCATTTACTTTCAGTCTGAATCGCTTGAAAGCCAAAATATTTCAATAATTCTATTCACATTAAAAATGCAAAGACATTTTAATTTGGAAAGATCAACATCACATTTCATCCTTATCTAGAACTGGGGTCAGAACTTTCAAGGTCAGCGTGACTAGATGAACAAGAAGGCTTAGGATCCGTGTAGAGGCAATCTTGAATCTAGAAATTATTTCATTCTCTCTGAAAACTTCTGTGCCTACAAATCCACCCAGGGAACATCTTTTTTTTTTAACAGCCAAAGATTAAGAAGATTTCTTAACTCGCTACAAATTGATCCATTCAGCTCTATCAAGCAAGTAGCTTGATGACAGGATAATCGAGTTAGGTTTCCAGCACAGAACCTACTTCTATTAAAGATGGGATGAAAATGAAATGCTCAATTTTTTCCAGACTTATTTTGAGTGTAAATTTGGATGTATTTCTTGCCTATGGGTTTTTCCCCCTTTGAAATGAATGATGGGTCACTCACAAACACAGCGGAAAAAAAAACAACCAAAACGAGTTGTGTATTTACCAAAGTTGTGTCTCCACAGTGAGGGTGCTCAGACACTTGAACAGGTTGCCCAAGGAGGTTGTGGATGCTTTATCCATGGTAAGTGTTCAAGACCAGGCTGGATGGGACTTTGGGCAACCTGGGCTAGTGGGAGATCACCCTCCCCATAGCAGGAGGGTTGGAACTAGATGATCTTTCAGGTCTCTTCCAACCCAGGCCATTCTATGTTTCTTTTATTTACTCAAGTGACAGATGACTGTGATGTCCTTCATCCATCTGTTAATTTTTTCAAAGAACTCCACGGTGAACGGCTTCCACTTACAAAATGCACGGTGACTCTCTTTACCATCATGTCCTGCGTATGTACACCTCAGTCAGAGTACACCTCTCTTCTTTAGAAGTCACCAGGGCTTACTGGGCAGTTTTAAAACCTAACGCTACATTTCCAATTTTGCCGATGGTGAGGATGTTTCAGGTGAGAAGTCACCCAGCTCAGCACCAATTCATCTGTTTCCACTGTAAGATTCCTTGTAATTGTGTTTCAAAACTCTACTAACTTCTGCTTAGCATGATACTTGAACGCAACAAATCATAGAAACCTTTAAAATATTATAAAATATTGCTTATTCTTGAAGAAACATTACATTTTCTTTAAAATTATAAACAGCCTATTGTCAGGCCTGACAAGTTTCAGCCCTGGCCCTAATGACATTTTAAAGACTCAGTTTATTGGGAACCCTCCAGACAGGAAACATCTGGTCTGTCCCATTAGAAACCAAAGCCTTTACTTCTAGATTTGCCTCACACAAGACTTTACTTTTTAAAAATCACAGATGAACGTTTTGCACTTATTCTGGGCTTTCTTTGATTGTATCGGGTACCGTACATTAATTGCAAGCAGTCTTCCTGCGTCATTGCATCTCCTGATTCGGACTGTTTTTCTTATCTATAATTATTGTTATTTGAGCTTTTTTAATAGCTGTACACAGTAAAAAAGTACGCTGTGTAAGTAACTCACAGACTGCTCAAAGTCGTGGCTTTGAACCAAGACATAGGTTTAGATAATCAGTTAAACCAGTAAGATAGGCTGCATTATCCTGCAGAATATCCCATCTAATTGCGTGGCAGGATGGGAATACAATAGGATAACGTGGTGATATTCATCCATGGAAAGGCAGTAGTCTACACATGCTGGCAGTTTAATTGTTGTATAATTGTTGTCATAGGAAAAGCTGAAAGAACTTAAGATGAATAGCAAAGGGCTGCTTTACAGCTATTGTCAAGGAGCATTCCAAGTGTGAATAGTCACATAGGAAAATTATAGAATTATTTATTTGGAAATGTATCAAGCAGATTCGCACAGACAGTCTCTAAAAGATCTCCAGAAACAAGACAAGCTCATGTTTAATATGACCCAAGTAGAGGGAGTGAGCTGGGAATAAAAAAAAAAAATCACATTTGTTCAAAAAAGAGCAAAATTGGAATGCTACTACTCGGGCATTTCAGACAGAAATGAACAAACTAAGACTGTTTATCTAGCCAAAAGGATAAGTAGTTGCATAATAAAATCTGACATGACCTGAGCTTCGTGTACATATATATACGAATGACTCTAATACTCTGGATAAAAAGAATCTATTACAGACAGGGGAAACCTGGATGTGCAAATTGAAAGAGATGTGCAGATCAGAGGGGCTGTCTGCCACAGGACAATTAGAAAGAGCTAGAGGCATACACAAGATGTGGTAAAGCTCCTACTTGACAATACCGAATTTGCACTAAGTCCAGAAATACGCAGCTTAGAGACACAACTGCTTTATCACCTGTAATCAGTGACTCTGGAGAATAGAATCATTAGGGATCGGAAGGGACCTTGAAAGATCATCTAGTGCAATCCCCCTGCCACAGCAGGATCACCTAGACCAAGTCGCACAGGAACACATCCAGGCAGGTCTTGAACCTGCAAGAGAAGGAACTCTCTGGAACTCTCCAGAGAAGGAGACTCCACAACCGCCCTGAGCAGCCTGTTCCAATGCTCCATTACCCTCACTGGGAAGAAGTTTCTTCTGATATTTATATGGAATCTCCTCTGTTCCAGCTTGATAGAGAAGCTAAATTGCATTTGAAAGTGTTCTTAACCCCATAGATCAGGTAGGTAGTAGGGAAAGCAGAGTGGGAGTTTGGAACACTGAAAATTAGTATCCTGTAAAGGACAGTGGAAGGGTAGAGAATAGGCAAAAGGAAATTGTAGTACAGCATCCATCTTTTCCACTATGCTAGGCATTCAATTGTATCATTTCATTATTTACATGAACAACAGTAATGCATCAACAATATTTGCCCTCCTGTGGTGTTTTCCCAAATACTTGATACTGTAGAAGGGCTCTGTTGAGTTAAATAGGCTTTGAATCAGGCTCTGTTCTGTATTCAAATCTAGCAAACAGTACTCTCTTGCTCCATAACATTCACAAAAGCCAACTTGCCTAAATCAAATTAGCACATTAAACTATCATTAGCACTAATTAACAATTAAATCAACAGCTCACGAACAAATTAGCATATCAGTGCTCCCCAAAGTGCAGTAATTTATTCTTCATTTTCTGCAACTATCTCCACCAAGTAGAGAGAGGCAAGTATATGTTGCTTTACAAATATATTCCCTTGTCATTTGAAAGGAGAAGAAATGAGAGACCTACAGTTCCAGAAACAGCTTTGTTTGAAACTTGACTGAATTCCTTGTGGAGTTAATTGATTTTTGGGCCTTACAGTAATACGTTGTTCCATTTGCACACAACTTTTTTCTTTAATCCGGTTTTCTTTAATCACAGTTGGTTTTGTGTTCAGACTTCATTTTATTCAGAGCATGGGGATTCAGAGCACTGGTTTGAGGAAGACCATTTTCAAATATTTCCCTAGCTGCTTTGCATAGTTAAGAGGAAGAGGAAAAACAGTAGTCTGGCTCTGCTCTTCACTTCTCAAGGTTTTCTTAAAACCTGTATTAGGGGATACGGAACAGACAGCTATACTGCATGTATCACATATAGTGTGTTCAGTAGTATGCTGTACTTACTTTCCAAAAGTAGTAAACTTTGTGTTTTATATGCACTCAGAAAATCTTTTAAAACTGGTGTGTTTTCTTACTAAGGCAGTAAATACTTCTCCATTCCTATGAAGCATCGTATTTTAATATTGATAGACAGTTTTCTTTTAGTAAAATAAGAAAAGATAACCTTTTTTCTTTGTTTTGCAAATGAAAGGCAAAGGAATCAAAGGATTAAGTCTGCACAAATGCAGACATGAAACTCAGTACCCCACAGTTAACAGAGAAAGCTGCTCAAGGCGCATTTTTTCTACTGTGTTTTGATTCATTCACCCATCTAGTCGTCGTAATATCTGAAGGCACTGCCCTTGACTTTCTTTTGCCATCCTTCTGCTCTAGCTCAGTTCCCCTGCAGCTAGCTGATGAGATTAAAGGCTTGCCCAGCTCTTGTGGCCTCACCACATACTCTATTTCCTCAGCTCAGCTCTTCCCCACCTTTAATTTATCCAAGATGCCAAACTCTGTGACCCGTGTGTACACATAAGCTTGTTCCTGCCAACTCTGCTACGTGGGCAGTAGCCTAAAGACCAGTTAGTCATAATAAAGACTAATTAAAGAGCACTGCCTCTTTTCTTTTACTGTTAATGAATTTGTTTTTAGCTTTCAGTTCTGAGAGTTATAAGCAAAATGAGCACAAGGTAGAATGACTCTATCCCAACTAAGTTTATCTGGATCTCACACAGCCATTTGCCAACCCCCTGCTCACAGGTTAATATTGTTTAACACTCTTTCTCAAGGCTAAAACTTTTAATGACTGGAAAAAAAAGAGCACTTGACATCTGTGCATTAAGATGGCTAGAATGCCTGTTAAAAATCTATCAGTATTCCTGCTTTTATTTGTGGAGATCACCAGGTAAAAACCAGGACACTGTACAGTAGGGAGACATATTTTTCTCTCTGAAACACCTACACCATATTAGCGACTAAAGTCAGCATATTAGGCTGACTAAAAAAGGTTTAGGGCAGCAAGCAGGTGTGTGGTTTACATGTTTGACTCCACCTTTCTACAAATAAGTAAGGTTGCAATTGACACTACAAGGATTTTTCTCCAAATTTTTAACCAGCAACTTGAGTAAACCCATTTAACTAGGAGTAACAAAATAATTATCCAAATTAAAGTGATTAGGGATCAACATTTCATTTCATTTCATTTTGCAACTACAGAATATAAGAGTAATTTTCTGCTGCTTTTGAAAGAAAGTACTTCCAATGTATTCCAGATATGTTATTTTTCTAAGATCACCATCATATTCCAGAACACTTCTGGATTTTTCAGAGCTTTTTTCCCACCTAATTCATGAAACGCTATCAAAGTGCAGTATCAGAGAGCTAGCGACCAGCTAAGAATTTATCTGATTGCCATAGAAATAAATGAACTTAAATAATTGACATCAACATACAGACTGACCTGTCCAGTAATAGGTTAGGTGCAAATAAAAGCTTTCCTGGGTGTTCCATGGAGCGCCAGACTAAGCCAATCATCAGTATCTCTAACCAGGCACATTCCAGTAGATGGACCTGATCATGGAGTGTTAAATCCACAAACCCTGAAAGAATAAATAGAAGACAGTAAAAACACTCCAGATTTGTAAATGGAACAACGATATTTAGAGAATCAGGTTGATAAAGTTCATCGCAGCCAGATAACAAAAGAGAAAAAGCAATAAAATATGTGTTTGTTCTTTTTCCATTTTGAGTTAAATTTTTCCTATTCTTAGGTCCATTGTGGCTCCATCCTACAGAACAGTTAGCACTTTTCAGCCCCCTGGTCATGTACTGGCTATACCCTGCCCCAAGAGCAGAGCAAGGGCCAGGTGAGCCTCTTCATTCCCACACACTGATGGGCACACACTGCAGAACAGGGCAGCTGTGTGCTCCAGTGCCATACTGCCTCGGGCATGAGGGAGGGAAAATGGAAAAATGAAATTGTCAATCTAATCAACTAATTCCAGACCACTTTCCCTGCTGGAATGCTGTTTTCTGGAGTTGTGAACAAAACACCATATATTGTATGTGCTGCATCTAGGTGGCAGATGATCCAACACAGCATTTCAAATAAACTAGGAAGCAAATGATCAACACACAATCAGAATTCACCGATGAACCAACTGTTTGTATTTCTGTTGGAGTACAGAACCTGGAGGAAGGAGGTGACCATTCTCACTCTGCATTGAAACAATGCATGCAAAATGAAGATCATAGAATCATAGAATCATTAGGGATCGGATGGGATCTTGAAAGATCATCTAGTCCAATGCCCCTGCCACAGCAGGACCACCCAGACCAAGCTGCACAGGAACAGATCCAGGCGGGTCTTGAACATCTCTGGAGAAGGAGACTCCACAGCCCCCTTGGGCAGCCTGTTCCAATGCTCCAGTACCCTCACTGGGAAGCAGTTCATGCTGATATTTATATGGAACCTCCTCTGTTCCAGCTGGCACCCATTGCCCCTTGTCCTATCACCAGATGACCTTGAGAAGAGCCTGGCTCCATCCTCCTGACACCTACCCCTCACATATTTATAAACATTGACATTGCTTGAAACAAAACTGTGAACATGAAAGAGTAATTATGAAGGTAGATAGAAAGAAATGATGACCAGTGGCTGCACTTTCTATCATTTCAAAGAACAGATTTTGTTATTCTCTGTTTGAGAGTCTCACTTTTCATTACTGTTCATTTTAAACCAAAGATATAAGGGAGATTGCATAATACAAGTTACTAGATCCTGGGAAAAGCACGAGCTTGCTAAAATGAAATGAGTAAAAGTTTCCTTAAAAGAGAACTTATTTGACTTTTACACAGTGCTGTGAGTGGAAAACTCTATTGAACTTTGCCATTTTCAGTCTAAATTGATTCATAGCGGTCTTCAAAATTCAAGGTACAAAGTAAACTACCTTGCCAGTGCATCAAATAAGAGTGATTTTGCTTCTCTTTGTCGTGTCCTCTCTAGAGATACATACTGAGCCATTTTCAAGGAACATACCTGACATACTCTTCCGTACCATCTTGAGAAAAAGAAAATAAAAGGTACATATTTTAAAAGTGAAATGAAATATATTTTTCAAGTAACAGAGGAAGAAGAGAAATAAAACGTAGTTCATGGTAACTTGGAAAACACTGGTATGTTCTGCAAGACCACTGATGATATAATTATTTTTAATAACATCTGAGAGAACTCAGTCTGTTTATAAAGAATCCTTCAAAAAACGTGAGACAGCTTTGTCACATCTGAAACAAAACTCATCTGTCAATCATTAGGAGTGAATGTTAGAATTAGACGGTTTTAGTTCCTGCTGGTTTTATGGAAGTAGCAAATACTGAAAACAATAAAACCAATTTGTTTTAATTATAGAATGTAAAAATTACTTTCAGACCTCACAGACTGGTGAAATTGCATTTGCCTGAGTCACAAAACAGCCTGTAATAGAGCTGCCATTTAAAATAGCATTCTTAACATAACAAAGCATTGATTACAGCGCTCAAGAATAAAATTGGCAGGAAAAAGCTGTTGTCTATATACGGACATCAAGCACCATGTTTCCTATTAAATATTGCCTTACTATGACACTACACAACAATATCGTGTTTTTATCCATGCTTGAAGAGTACCACAGGCACACGAGTCCCCATGTGGTGCCTGAAGCTTGCAATCAGTGCATTACAAACCAGTTATACTGCCATCATTTCCTGGGCTCGCACAGTATTCTGCAATCCTGACAGCTGCATTAAGAACAAGATCCAAAAAATTGTGGCAATTCACTTTCCTGCAAAACTCTGCTCGTTCTACAATATTCAGGATGCCAAAGTATTTTGCTTTGTTGCCCACACTGTCTTGATCTTTATTCTTACGACTATTATCAAACTGTTTTCAAGCCCTGTCTTTTTATTCGTTCTGTGTTTCCCCATCCTCACATTAGACGGTTCAGATTGCACTGATGCCATGTCATCTGCACAAAAAGTGAAGAGAGAAAATAAAAGGAAGCTCATAAATTACCTGAATAATATTGTAGAGGAGTGATACATCACTAGCCTGCTCTGAGAATAGAAACATATAGCCCCCCAATGCTAACATCTTTTAAAGTACCAGAATGTGAATATTGTACATTTAAATCTCCTAAAACCGAGCTTCTCAGTGAAAATATTCACTGAAGTCTGGAATATGAACTCTCATTTTAGTGAAGCTAAGGAATTTTCCAAAAAAACAGCGTGCAAAAGAAAACCAATTGTGAGTCCATAGTTTAAAGCACTAGATAATCTGTCAGCTTGATGTCTACTGTGGGTTCTATAACAAACAGCTAGCACAAACGTTGACTAATGCAAGTTTACAAGTCTGTAACACAATATTACACATCAACTGGACTCATAAAAACCTTAGGAAATTACCTTGGTGGCAGTGGCATGTTTATAAAAATAATAACTTGGATGAAACAGCCTTAGATGAAACATTTGATTTTATAAAACCATGCAACAAACAAAATATTTTACACTACATCTCTCTGTATGTAATGACTAAAGGGTAATGAAATGAAGGGAACAGAAGTGTTTCTAAGGGAATACTGTACAGTTTGCTACTTCATCCTATACCCTTTTTTGAATGATGACATAGGAAAAACAGATGCCTGATGGCATGTGGGGAAATAATGCCAAAAGAAGATTGATGTAAGCAATCTGCATAGCTCACTAGCTTCCTCATAAAAACTGTAAGTTTAAAGCCCAAGAACAATAGGTATGGATACAAGATGGAAACAGTGGTAAAACATATACTCCTGACAGTAAAAGTGCTTTATTCACAAGATTATTTGGTTGCAGTAAGAAGCAAAATAAAGTTCAGATGGTTTTCACCAATGGCCACTGAAACAGACACTGTGAACCCTGCAGTCCTCTGAAATCACCACCACCATGCACGTGTCAAATATTACCCATCAAATACTTTGAAACTAATAAAGTCATCGTTTCCCTCAGTGACTTCTGGACTAATAAACAGCTTTCTAGTTTATCAGAAGCAATGTCTCCAGCAATTAACAGTCTCTGAGATGCAGTATCCAGCATCAGTGTAGACTGAATCCTACAACACTAAATCCTCCAGTGGGTACTTCCTATCATTACAGGATTGTTCACTTACCGTAATTTTGTAGCTGCTTCTAATATTCTTAAAAGACAAAGTGACCAGACTATTCCTCTCCCCACAACAACAGATAAAGCAGCCTTATCTTCTAATCTGATCCGACTGTAATCTTACCTATATATTTATACCATGTCATAATTACCATGATGGGTGCCTGAAATAAATTCCAGCAGACTTTTGCAAGACAATAAACAGCCTTGTGCCATAAAGAATGATTCTGTCTCCAACTGCTTTGAAGGAAAGTAAAGCATAAGCAGTAAAGTGTTTAAAAGCAACAGCTTTTAAACAGTCCATCTAGCAGTGTCCCATTTACAACTGCAATTGGTAGCAGATGCTTATAGCAAAACAGACAGCAGGACAAACATATGCTTCTACAGAAAGCTTTCTCAGGCTCTAGCAGATGCAACTCAGAGACTCCTCAAGAGAAAGGTGATATTTATTTTTGTGCTTAATATCCCTTAATATTTTTATCTTCAGGTTTGTTCAGGTGCTTTTTGAACTCGCTTAGGTATTTAATCCACTTAACTTAGATTTTGTGTATACTGTGGGAATAGTAGTCTCCAGTACGACACATTCAACAGCAACACTAGGAAAACAAGAATCTCCTGCTGTTCTGGGAAAAAAAGCCCCAAACCTCTTATTTTCATATGATGCAACTTATTAAGTCTTAAGTGGCATCAAGCAAGGTTTAGGTTAGACATTAGGGGAAAAAATCATTACTGAAAGGGGTGTCAGGCACTGGAATGGCTTGCGTAGGGAAGTGGTGGAGTCCTCATCTCTGGAGGCACGTAAGAGTCTGGTAGACATAGTGCTTAGGGATAAGGTTTTGTCTAGGACTTGTCACTGTTAGGCTAACAACTGGACTTGATGATTTTAGAGGTCTTTTCCAATCTAGGCAATTCTGTGATTAAGTTATTGGAAGATTCCTTAGGTCATCATCTCACTGCTAACATTCTCTTTTCCAAACATTTTTAGTATGTTCATTCATTCCTCACATTAATGTTTGCCTTCGACCTCATCTTGTCCCTCTCAAAGCACTTTCCAGTTCAGATATATTCCTTCCCTTAAGGCTAGGAGGGCACAGTCTTCCCCTGTCTTCATCACCTTCATCAGCTTCATATCATCCATAATTTTTATCACTGTTATTCATGGCCTTTTTTCCATCTGACTTATGAATACGCTGAGCAACAAATTATCCCACTATTAAATTGCAAAGGTTATCTCTTTCCTAAATGTTCCGCCTGGTTGTCTGGAAAGCCTTTAATTTGACAAAAGCAGGCATTTTTGTAATATAGCAGTAATAGCCACACAAAAAAAGATGTGGACAGGCTTGAGAGGTTCCAGAGAAGGGCCACAAAAATGATCAAAGGTCTGGGAAATCTGCCAGATGAGGAAAGGCTGAAAGACTTGGATTTGTTCAACCTTGAGAAAAGAAGGGCTAGGAGAGACCTTATCACCTTGTTCCAGTAATTAAACAGAGACAACAAAGATGGAGACTCCCTTTACAATGAGTTAGATGGGAAAGGTGAGGGGTAGTGGGTACAAGTTTTTACTGGGAAGATTCCAATTAGACACAATAGGAACAAGGACAATCAGTGTAGGATTAATGTCCCCAGGAAAGTGATGGTGTCTCCAACAGTGGACATTGCAAGATTCAGCCAGAAAAGGTGCTGGGCTATCTTGTCTAGATCATTCTTTTGCCAACAAAAGGAACCTTGAGGTCCCTTCCAACCTGAGACTCTATAATAGTATGAAAAACATTGTGGGAAATCAGAACATTCCTACATCATGTGTCTTAAAGTTGCGTAGATGAACCACCAGTGTTTTCTGCCTGGAAAATGTGCAACAAGCACAGGAAAAGGCTGTTACTTACCACTGAGCACGGTACGCCAGCTACGTAACAATCATGGAACAAAACACTCATTTGGTCAGCAAAGATGGTAAGGAAGAAGTAGTGAGCACTACAAGATACCAGCTACCAACCATTCAATAAAGCAACTGAATTAAGAGAGGCTTACAGAGAGAAAAATATCTAAGTAGATGAAACCAACAAACAGGATAATAATCCCTGTGGCAAGTTCTGTTCTCAGGAAAAGGAAAGATGGCATCTGTTTCTCCTAACCTGATGCTCGCTGGAGGACCAATAGCTCAGTCACCAGTGTTTGATGGAGATGTGACATCTATGCTTGCTGCAGTGCCATGCACTCTGCACAGCCTCTCCACTCCAAGCAGAGAACTGCGACTATTCATTTATCTAGCACATAAGACAAAACTTTTCTCTGAACTAGCATGGGTCACTCAGCCTCTTCAACCCTCAAAGCTGAGCCCTGAAACCTTTTAAGGTTAAGAGGTGGCTAAGAGCTAAGAAGTGGCTAAAACTTGCACAGTGACTAAACCCCAGGCTGTACACAACAACAGCAGCAGGGCGAAACAAAGTCCAAGGCCAAGCAAACCGTAGAATCAGACACTGTTTGCCATGAGCTTCACTATTCATACAGCTATTTCTGTAATGCTACTTACTGCCGCATCTTTCCATGCGTCTTCAGACCAAAAGTATAAGAGACTTTTTGGTTCTCCCTCCTGAGGGTATGACATGGACAGATTGGCTTAGTTATTTACACAACCCCAGTGTTTGTTGTGAAGAATTCAGATCAAAAGTCTCTGAAACCCAACATTTTCAAACACAATACTTTTCTTTAAAAAGCAGTCTTACTATTTCAGGGTTTTTGAAAGGATATTACTTTTGATTCTGTACGTGACATCAAATGAACTTAATTACAATTTGCTGAGTTCCACGGAGGAAAGACTGAAAAGTAAATACAGAGCAAGTGGCACAACTGTAAGAGCCTCTAAATAATTTGCCTCCTCTAAGCCGAAGCAATCTGCCAGAAATGGAATGAGATGAGATCAGAGAGAGCAGCATCTGCTCTTAATTAACTGTTAATCCCTTTTTAAAAAATTTACTTCACATTTGCCATTTTCGGCTCTAATGATTGTAAACCCCTTTCTGAAAAATAACAATTTGCAGGCATAAACATTAGTTAGGATGTTTGGAGTTTTGGGCAAAACCCAAAAAAGTCAGAAGGCTCGTGAGGCCCTGCTTTCACGATCTGCATGTGTACTGACCGTCAAGATCAAACAAGCTTTTGCCATTCTCTGTGGGAGGTTTTTATCCCCCCTGAGCTCACCTTATGAGATTTGTCTTGCAGTTTGCTGGGTGTCCTGCCCAAGCCAAAGTCCCCGTTTGATGTTGTGCCTGCAGCAGGATGCTGCAGAGTTGGTCTATTCTGTTTCTACCTAAAAGCTGCACCGCGATGTTTTCCAAAGTGCATTTCTGAGGTAAGCAAAGCTGTTTCCACAAGTGTGTGAAGTTATCACAGCTTCGCCCAACGCTTTTTGCTTGCACAAAAGAGTACATAGTCTTTCATGTCTGTCCATCTTTTCATGATGAGTGAACTACAAAGTTCCTGATCCAAACAGACAATGCCTCATTCAGGACAGGATTGTCTCCCCCTCTCCCTTTTCAGGCGCACACGAGTGTAATCTACACTTAATGCATCCTGCATGTATAGATCAAATGAAGTGTCATAGAATCATTAGGGATTGGAAGGGACCTCAGAAGATCATCCAGTCCAATCCCCNACCCATTGCTCCTTGTCCTATCACTAGATGACCTTGAGAAGAGCCTGCCTCCATCCTCCTGATACCCATCCCTCACATATTTATAACATGAATGGGATCACCCCTCAGACTCCTCTTCTTCAAGCTCAAGAGACCCAGCTCCCTCCCTCAGACTTTCCTCATAAGGGAGGTGTTCTACTTCCTTCATCATCTTTGTTGCTCTACGCTGGACACCCTCCAGCAGCTCTGTGTCCTTCTTAAACTGAGAAGTGAACTGGACACAATACTCCAGATGCAGTCTCACTAGTGCAGAGTAGAGGGGGTCCTACTTCAAATTTCCCACATCACAGCAAGCTTGTAGAGAAGTGGGAGCTGATCTGCTAACAGTCAAGTTTCTGCATCAAGCACGACCTGAATTTAGGGCCATAAAGACACTTCAGGAGTAGTCATTTCCTTTCAGGTACTGGCTGCAGGTCAGATACATCCTCTTCTCCTGGCAAACCCTTGCCACATATTTATATAATACTTCAATATTATCTGAGAGAAACATCAGAAGACCGCAGCAGAGCACCAGTATAGTTGGCTTTTATGGAGATGGACTATGCACCAGCCAGCAGGGCTGTGGGAACACCCAGCCAGGAGCCAGCCTCTAGCTTTGCATTGCTTCTGTGAGTTTTGGAGACAGCAAATTCTTAGTGAAGCAAATTATTTTGCAGGACTTGTTCGTTTGGGTACCTATCCTGTGCTGGTGGGCATGTCCTGTGTTCTCCCTGAAACAGGCATAGCTTGCACTGTAGATCAAACCCACAGCTGATGGACAGCACAGACACACTGGGTAAAGCTCCCCTTTGCCCACTTCACTGGCATGTACCACTGTGTCTGCCTTGAAAACATAGGGGTTATTTTGCAACTGTTCCACTTCATTAACCAAAGATCATTCCAGAAAGTGCATTAGCAGTACCAGCTAACACAAATATGTTGGGGCCTTCCATCAGGGAACATAATAAGAGTAATCGGCACTCACGTAGCACTTTACATTTTCAAAGCACAGTAAAGCCATTAAGCATTATTAAACATATTTTATAGATAGAACACAGAGAGGTTAAGTGCCTCATGCAGGAGGAGGCAGGATTAGGACAGAGGTGTGGCAGCCTCTCGGCACACTCTTCAGTCCTCTCAGCCACAACAAATCTTTGGGGTGAAGAAGCATCCTTGAACTCAAGTGCAAGCTGTTTCTTGCAAATTAGTAAAGGGTAAAAAAAAAGATATAAAAGACAGAAATTCTAAAAGGGGAAAAAATAGAAGCAAATGAACTTTCTCAAAGAGGAAAAAGAAAGAAAACTTACCAAGTTAAGAGTTGGAAGGAGGAGGCGGGGGGAATTGTTTAGAGCATGAGGCAGAAAACCTGGATGCAGGGAAATATACAAGCAGTAACTCTTAACTGGTTGTAAAACACTCACAACCATAGGCAAGGCACCTGCCTGCATGAAAAAACACTAAGCCCAAATATTCTTCTTGCTCTAAACAAGCAGTTTTGAAAGTTATTTAGGAAACAGCTCTTACTACTAATAACTACTGTTGAAGATTATCACTGGTAAAGGCTGCCTGACAGTTTGTCAGTGAGTGCAAAGTTTATCATACAATTTGTACAACGCAAGGTGAGATACAGATATATTTTCTAAACAAACCCAAGCACTTGAAAAGAATTCATTATTATGCAATAAATTCCTGTAGCACTACATAGCAGTTTTTAAAAGCATCCTAATCATAATTCATCCCTGGACTGTAATCCGGACATCTGACACTCATGCTACACTCTGACAGCACTAAGATTCGACTTTGATTCTTTTGCCACTGATTGCTGTGCAAATCAAACACACGACAGCATACTGAGAACGGGGTAGCAACAGCTTTTCCCAAAGATTTTAAGGGTAGGGACAGAAGACCAGCTGCATGGCAAGGCTTTTCAAGGGTGCCCTCTGAACCTTTCCCTGCATGGGTGAAGCAGAGTACTACACAATGCATCAGCTGCTGATGAAAATGCACAGTATGCAGTAATACCTACTGCTTTTACTGACTCTGCAGCAGTTCACTGCATTGTACTACTCAGTTTATACCAGCATTCAGGCCAGTCACAAGTAGCTTTGAGGAGGTTATTTTTAATTCATCATTTCTGTAAGAGGTCACTGCTATGCAAAATGTTTTCCTTCAAAAGCAGATCCAGCTAAAATAATTTGTGATGCTGGCCATGCATGCTTTTCTGACTTTTATGAAGTCAAAAGACATGTTCATAAATACAAGCTGTCCTCTCTACCCCATTCTTCCCCTCCTCCTCCCTGCCCTACCAGAGCTGCTTCTCTCCTGGTCTCTTCTGTTGATTTAAGCATTGGACCAACTGAGGAAATAATCTGTCCAGAAGGAGCATAAAAGGCGAGTGACAGCCATCTAGGGAGCACCAGCCACCAAAGATGGGCTGTGTGTAAACCTGCCCTGAGACTGGAGTCGTGTCTTGTGTGACTTGAATTCCTTTTGTATGTTCAGCTGCACTCAAAAGAGCATGAGGTTTTCATCATTTGTTTGACCTCCTCACTCAAGTACCAGGCTGTGCTCCAATCACAACCCAAATCAGGTGTAAATAAGTAATGGTTTTATGGCTGTCAAGAAAAGTCACTTGAAGCTAAAGGTCTCCTTAAGCAACAACTCTTGAAACAATCTCTCTAAGTAATCACATCTCTAGGCAAACACATGGTCACTTCAATACACAGTACACAGGTGAGAATTTTAAAGCCAAGGATCAACTTCACAGAATCATAGAA
>VZRI01011548.1:0-36814 GCA_013397515.1 Upupa epops
TTCTTCTGTTCACACCAACCCCTCAGGCACCACAGGACTTGGAAAATGCATTCACTTAAGACAGTATAGGCAAATCCTAGGACATACTCTGGTGATGTGAGGTTGGTGAAATGAATGTGACTATACAAAAAAATCCAGTACTACATTACTTTTGCAGTGATTTCCCAGAGGAATCACAAAGGGAGAGTTGATATTTTTGTTCTTTGCCCTCTAGGAACTTCCTTATCATGAATAGGGATCAGTGGGAGGCAATTCAACAGTAACTTCTCTTATAATTAACATTTCACAATATGTCCAAGCATGAATTCATCTTGCTGAGAACTATAATAAATTTCATATTAGAGTATGGCTGACAATGGCATCAGTTTCTTTACTGACCATTTTTGGTGACATTGGAAAGAGGATATTGGTCCAAACAGAGCAGTTTGGTAGAACACTGCCAGCACTAACATCACGTGCTTTATGGATAATAAATCTATAAAGATAAACCAAGTGTGCTTGAATGGCTTTCTCTTTGTACAATACTTGGACATGAGTCAGGCACATATGCCTTCCGTGGTTCAAAGAAGAAAAAATCTCATTAAGTTACATATTTAATGGCTTCACAAGGTACATGAGTAATAAACATGAAACCTGTTCACATATGCTGGTGCTGTAATTATTTTTTTTCCTACAGCATGAGTTTCCCCACCTCACAGTGGTTTATTCAGAATATTCATTAATTCAGAAGAAAGAATCGCAAGTGGATTGAAAACTAAAAATCCCAAAACCCCACTGGTGCTAATAAAGCCAAAGAACAAAGAAGCAAACTCTGCATTATCTATATGGCCAAGCACCATCACGGAGTAAAAAATTTCAAGTAACAAGGGCTTGATCCAAATGCTACGTGTTCCTGTACACTGCTGTGCAACTGGATTCTTGCTTCTTAACTTCACAGCTAAATAAAGACCAGGCATTAGCAGCACCTTAGATGCTCATTGTTTTTATTAGTTCATATTCAGGTCAATTCCCCTAAGCTCAACTCTCTACAAAAAGCACACCATGCTACACAAAACACAGAGTAGGACATCAGCAAAACCTTTGATTCTTACCTCTCATTGATGAAAGTATTAGATGGGAAGTGGGAGAACAAACATGGTAAGATTCATTACCCACACTTGCAAGTTACAACACAAGCAGTAGTAGCAACCCTTCAAAATAATGAGATCAAATATCTTAGTTTTTAAAAGGCTGAAAAATGGTGAAAGACACAAACAGAACTAACTCTCTTCCCAAATGAAATTACATGCTTGACTACTTGTTCCATCATATAAAATGGACTGTGCTCAAGGAAGAATAAAGAACAATTACCTTTTCATAGGCCAATACCTGAATGCTTAAAAGCTATGTGATTTTGTGGGTTCTTAGTACTGCTGGTTTGTATTTTCAAAACACTGACCTTCCCTAAATGAAAGTAGCAGAAGTAAAATAAAATAAAATGAAGCTAAGCCTTCCAATGTGAACATAAATTCCATGCTATTTTGCACAGTTGTTTATTTTTCCTTTGGGTTTTTTTTTACTTTGAGCTGCATGATCACTGTATTTTGAATTTATCTCAGTTTCAAAATTATTACCATGATTTACATTGGAAGCAAGGAGTTATAGTGCACAACTCATGCTAAAATCAAAGTGACAACAGATGTTCTAAACTCTCCCTAAGTTTCAGTGTGGCATTACTTATTTACAAGCACTTTTGTTTTCAGTGGAGTCTTCAGCAGAGACACAGATGCACATATACTCCACCACTTTCCAAAGACACTTTGGTTGCATGTTTGCTAAGTGCACCATACAGCATTCCCTAGATGTACCAAGCAGAAACTTCCCGTGTATGATTAAATATTACCTAACCAAGCTTTCACAGCTATGACAAATTCTTCTACAATCCACGCATTTCAAAAACCCTGTTTTGTGGTCAGTATCTAAACCCTTGTGATCCAGTTACTGCCCAAAGCAACAATACACAAAGCACAAGCTTACCACATGGGAGACCAATCCTTTTCCTTGCCTGAAAGAGCAGAGGTTCAGTTACAGACTGTCCTTTCCACTTGAAAATCTCAGTGTACATGAGCTGAATGACTCTTCAAATGTGAAAGAAAACTTGGGAAATGGGCAGATTTCCAGAGGGACTGTCAGGAGGCGACAAGAATGTGTGTCACACAGTGAGAATTGCAACCATTGTAAAGAAAGGAAAATTCTCTGAACTCCACCAAGGAGTTACTATATTCATCAGATCTTTCCATTCAACTGTACACCAGACCAATTGTTACCAATTTAATTGCAATCCTTGGTGCTAATAGCACCATTTGCAGCTGACAATTATTTTGTAATTATTTTATCACCAGAAAGCATTGCATGCATGCAAGCCCCCTCGTTTTGCTAATGAGAAGGCGCTGAGACATTCTATATATGACAACCACAGAATTTGTTTCTTTTGTAAATAAGAAGATTTCTACTTCCCAGGTGATTCGTCTTTCCAAACAAAGAATCTGACATGCATTCAGTTGCAGGGGGCTTATATATATTACTATTAATGTTATGAAAATAACTGCATCAGAGCCTGATAAGTTTAGCTGAAAATAGTTAATAAATAATTTAACTCACAAAATGTCATTATGTGGGGGTTTACTTAATTGAATAGAATAATTTATGATAAAATCTAGAAAAAAAGATCAATGCAGATGGGTTGTGAGAATGATTGAGTTTCAGTGAAGACAATTGGATTTTTATCCCTCATTATAATAATGTTAAAGGGAAAGCATCAACTTCAGTAAAAAATCAATATTTGATGAGTGCCTAGGCCATGAATTTTAACTAGAGGTAAAACTGAAGTAGGAATAGGAGTAAATAATTAATAACTTCCATACCCTGAACAAATAACTGTTTTGTTTTGGAACAAATGCCTATTATCCAGGGATCCTTCTGTTCTCATAAAAGATAATTTAGTAATGAGTGTTCAGGTATTAAAATTCTTTTTTAAAATGGACAAATGTTTCTTAAAGGCCTCTTGTAATATATTTAATAAAGGTTTTTTACAAGCTAAAATATACATATGTTTTCATTTTCTGAGTGAAGTAACAGATTTCTCATTTTCTCCTTTCTCATTAACCAAGAAGAATATTTTCCACTTTGCAAGCAATATCTATAATGGACAGAGGACAGATCTGGAATGAATAAAAAAGTATTCACTTAATGAAATGAAATAATTAAGGCTCTACACAATCTTCTGCATGGACATGCAGCTCTAGAAACTAAAAAAAAAATTTCAAACTTTTGTAATGAAGTCTTGTATCACTAGTCTGAGGTGACATATTGGTCCCCTGTCCTTGGTATATTGAGAGAACTCCTCTCTTGTGGATGCTCTAAAGCACATCTGCACCTATATGGGTTCTCTTTCAATGTTGTCCATTAGCTCATGTGAATAGTGTCTCCTCATGCAAGCAACTATACATGCACCATCTTGAAGGATACAAATGTCTAAACAATCAACATTAATATTGCAAGGTTCTTTCTCTTTTATTGAGACGGAGGCAGAAACTGAACATCCAACCTCTGCATGAAGCAGTTAGAGCCCCTCCAGTGGCCTGCAAGCAACATAGACCTCTACACTCAAAATACAGCAAAGAAAAAAACAGACTGACAGCTGGTGGAAGAACAACCTAAGAAGTAGGCACTGGGTTTGGTCAGACTTGTATTCCTGCTGTGATTGGTTTACTATATTACACAGAGGTTGTCTTTNGCACATGTAATTTCATGGGTCACACATCACTGATATTCATTAGACTCATTGCACTTTCCATTGGACCCAAAGCTAGAAACTGTGACAAAGAAAACTGACACCCTACAATGGCATTCCAATAAGTAACAATTTGCTTGACCTAAGTATTCAACAGGTCATTGATTTTTTTCCATTAAATCTTTGGTTCAGGCTAAAAACACTGACTACAGATTTCAAGTCATATTAACATCATTTTTTGCAGTATATTACAGAGCATGAAGATACTGAGTGATAATAAAAAATGGAAACCTACATTCTAGAAGGGAGACTGGGAGACATGCTTGATAACTTTGCATAAAAATATATGTAAAACTCTACTATTTAAAGAGACCTGGAAATGTTTAGAGTCAACCAGTTAGTTTCCTCTTGTCACAGAGGAATAACCCATATGTGGCCTTAAAAGGAAGCATTCCTTACAGCAGAGATTGCAGGTTAGAATAATAAAGCAACATCCTACAAGGCTTGGGAATCTTCTGTTCCACACTCTGAGCCTTATGGATAACATCTGCTTGCACCATTTACTTTTAACATGTGATCCCTTTTAACATTAATTTCTCAGCTCAAAATTCATTGTCATTTGGATCAAATATGGGATCAATGCAGGTATCACAGCATAATAATCCTGCATCTTGATATTCAGGAAACAAATTATCATAGAATGACGCAAATTATCATAGAATCAATAAGGTTAGAAGAGACCTCCAAGATCATCAAGTCATCAACCCAATCTCACCATACCCTCTAAGCTGTGCTTCCAAGTGCCAGATCTGCACATTTCCAGCCACTCTTCCCCAAGCATACAGCATTGCATAGGGTTGATCTGACCAAAGTGTAGGACCTAGCACTTGGTCTTATTAATCCTCATATAATTGACCTCAGTCCACCTATCCTAGCCTATCCAGGTAGAGATTTCCTACCCTCTAGCAAATTGACACTCCCACCCTATTTGGTGTCACCTGCCACCTTGATGAGGATGCACTCAATCCCCTCATCCTGATCATTGATAAAGATGTTAAACCAGACTGGCCCCAATACTGAGCCCTGGGGAACACTGTTTGGAACAAGACACTAACTTATTTCACTTCATCCAACACAACTCTTAAGGCTCAGACATATGGCCATATTTTTACCCAGTGAAGAGTCTACTAGTCTAAACCATGAGCTGCCAGCTACTCTAGGAAAAGGCTGTGGGAAACTGTGTTGAACACTTTACCTAAGTCTGGGTAAACAACAGCCACAGCCTTCCACTCATCCACTGTGGGGGTTACTTGGTCATAGAAGGAGATCAGGTTGGTCAAGGAAGCCCTGCTTTGCACAAGCCTGTGCTGGCTGGCCCGTATCTCCTAGGTGTCCTGAATTTGGTATGTGAAGCATGCTCCATGACCAAGCCTTTGAGCAATCACAAGCCATGAAAAGGATATGCTGCATTCAAAGCATAAAATTCAGTTGTCGCTCTGCCCTAGAAATATTCAGGCTTCCTGAAATACCCAGCATTGGCTGCAGCCATGAGTAAAAGCACAAAAAAGCCCACAGAGCAATGTGCCTTCTCACCAAGAACTGATATAACTCTTCCAGAGCTTTACCATGTAGTGCTACAGCACTGCAAAATTTAGCTATGGGCAGTAAAACAACCACCTGAAGTACATTGTAACTCATACCAGGGCCATTTTCATACCTGGATGTGCAAGGGCTGTGTAACACATTTATCATCAGCACTGAGTCAAGCACAGTTTAGCCAGAGCTCAGCATTCAGATGCTAAAGGTACTACCCTGGAATGGCTTGCGAAACCCAAATAGTAAATCAGACCTGGAAAAAAAGGATTACATCTCAACGTTTTGTACCAGCATGACACATCTGAAAGCTGTGAGCAGGTCTGAGCCTGAATGTATCACTAGAGAAGTAAGTGGAGCTTGAATCTCAGTTGGAAAAGCTTCTTATGATATTAAAACACCTCTAATCACTCTTACACATGCATGTCTCTCTTACGCGTGAGTCTCTCTCACTCTGAGCATGTTAAACATTTAATCTGTGCCAATCAACCATACATGTGTCAATCATACCATTAAGAGGTTTCTTAACTAATGAAAAATGTATTATAAGCTGTCTCTTCTTCCTAAGAAATGAGAATACTAATCCTAGATACATTTTTACTCTGAAAATAGGATTAGAAAACAAAATACTTGTTTAGCCCAAATTTTCAACAATTTTTATTAGTTGAAAAAGGGACTACATGGCCATGGTTAGTGTAAAGGATTGATATTCCTGCAAGGGATTAAAAGAATGGCAGTCTTCTGTGTTTTGTTGCATGACTACAATGCTGATTGTGAAATTTGCAGCATTTTAACAGGAAGTACTATAGTACAAAGAAATTTCATGGGCAGACCTTACCTTAGGCTTTCTCTATTGAAAGGTGCACTCCACTATACCCTTTGCAATCTTTCATGATACCTAATTCTTGCTGAAGTCAGAATTCCCTTTTGATTTCAAAAATTTAGACCTCAAGGCAGATATTCAAAACCACTAATCTAGGCCAAGAAAGACTCCCGCAGCCTACTATTCAGCTCTTTCTTTCTTGGAAAGTTTCTCCAAGAAGCATTTCTTCTTCTATATGGGGTGCAGAAGGGAGTCCGAGAGAACTTTCTCCTGGACTTTGTCTTTTCTAGTGTATTATGTTGGTGTGCAATTATTAATTACCACCCTGTTTGGAAGCCTTCCAAGCAATCTAAGATGGAGCTACAAATTCTGAACTGCCTAAGTCCACAAACTTAAATCTCAGACTCATATTATTTTAATAATTTTATTAATAATTTATGATGAATTTATGCCCTTTAATCCAGATGTTACAGGAAGTACAATTACAAATTCTGAGCTTGTGGTACAACCTGAATATATTATTCAAGCCCTCATTCCCATCCTTGGCCATAGTATAAATCATATAACATGAAAATTAGATCATAAACAGCTTTCAAAAATGCAAATATCCACAAAAGAAAATCTCAAGAAAAGCTTCAAGAAAGAGACTGTGTATTGTAAAAATAAAGCTCTTGCAAATCAGTGATGTTTTTCTAATAAACACAAAACCTACACTAAATGCCAGTGTATGTTTTTTTAATTTTCATATTACAGTCCATGCAGATTTCTTACGGAATTTTCTGAGGAAATGGCATAAAATCACACCTTCCTCATTTCTTTTGCTTTGTAGTGATTTTTTTGAATGAATTTATATTCCTTATTGATGTTTTAAGGGAATACTGACTTTCTTTTTACCCCTTTCTTCTTTTATCAATTGCATATACAATTAACTTAGAAAAAAAGACTGAGTATATCTCAAGAAATAATTTAAATCATAGATCTCTTAAGAGTAATGCCATACTTTACCTCAAGCAGTACCACATGCAAAAGTGGACATCTGATTGACAATCATATTAATTTTTAATGCCAGTATTTGCAGTTTTAGCTCTTGCACAAGACATTTTGATTATAATGCACTGTTCAGTAAAGGCACTTGTCACTCAAAATGAAGGAAAAAGCACAAAAAAAAAAAGATGGAGTGAGCATATCAAGAATACAGAGAAGTGAAGGGAAAGCACTATTCAGTATGGATGACCACAGAGACCAAGCTATGGAACTGAGCTGCCAAAACAAATACAGTGCCATTCAGACAGCAACCATAAAAACTTATTCAAATGAAAAACAGAGGCACAAGAAGAGAATCAAATAGTGGTGACAATGGTATCCTTTTCCTTTAAGCCTTTTCTTTTTATAATTAATGTCAATTTATATAAGTTGTAATACTCTATTAAGTGCATTTCAAATTGTAGGGACTGCATTTTATGTAGTATAGATTGCACACAGACACACACCTCATATTTATTAGTTTTTAGCTTTCAGACAGCTTCACATCATGACCTTGGCTGAAATTTTCAAAGACAAAGATCACAGTTTTAATATGCTGCAGTGATTTACTTTCTGCTTCTCTTGCGGTATATTGTTATACAGAAGTTGTGAAAAACCTTACCAGGTGACATGTTACAAGGTCAAGAAACACTTAAGAATGCAGCTGTGGGCATCATAAATACTCTCAGTTAGTTTCCTTACAATAATTATTAAATAAAGGTGTTTTAATTTTTCTGACAGAGAAGGTGCATGACCCTATTGAACAGACAGAAATTAAAGAAGCAACCATTCTCACTTGTCTCTTCCACACCTACATTATTTTGTACCATATACTAAAACACTGTAACTCTACTCACTACATTCAAACTGCTTGCGGCCAATGACCCACTTAAAGTATTTCTAGACTACTGCTTTTAGAATACCTCTCCCAAATCAAACCTATTATGCCACAGATAAGCTTTTCTGTTGAAAGACATTTTCTGAAGTGGTATTTATCAAAACCCAAACAAATGATAGGACAATCTAATCAAAACACTGAAATGACTGCCTGATTGTATTTTAAAAATCATAACCTAATTAGAACCGAATTGATTTTTCCGTTAGCATGAAATTAAAACTAATTTCCCTGCACAATATTTACTCAAATATTCCCCAGATGCAAATGCAGTCTCATAAAACATTTCATAATAAAGGTTTTATAATCGTTTCCTGATTTCTTCATTACATCATCAATTGTATTTGGCTTTCTAAACTATCCTTCTTGTCTCTCTGGAAAACGTACTAATGGAGGGGAAAATGATGAAACATCGTTGAAATTCTTACTGTGGGCAGATAAAGAGGTATTTTTCAGAGAATCTAGTCTTTAATTTCCTTTCCTAGCCAAACCTACTCCCAAGATGACTTCTAAATTAATGTTACACTAGGGCTGATAGACAGCAAAAGGTGGCAGATACTCCTTGTTCAATTTCTTTTAAAGAAATGGGCTAGAAAAGTAGATTTGTCACCAAAAGAAATTCCTCTGTCATCCTTCAACCTGTTCACAGTTTTCTCATTCAGTGTCACATCTACTGCCCTAGGCACTTCCTTTTTCTTTGCCATGTAAAGTTCCTGAATTCCTGCAGCATATGACAGTTAGTACATTGGGAAATTGAACAACAAGACACTACCTCACTCACAGACACAATCACATTTATAGAACTATGATTTCATTTACTATGTTGGCTGCCTTAATGAGGAATGTGTGTTTCTACCCAACCAGGACTATTCTTAATGTAATATACTCTTAACCTTGAACATTTATTAGGTTCATCTGACCAATAGCCAGTCCTAGACAGTCCTTTCTCTTTATAGCCAAGGCAATGAACAAAAAGTGATATATAAATAACAAGGAAAATATCTAACTGAGGAAGAAAATGAATTCTAGAATAGTTATCTCACAACTTCTTTCAAATTTACATATCTATGTATGGAAGCACATAACTTTTTGCAAGCTGAGATGACTCCTAGGCAGGTGACTCCAATGAAACACTATCAATGAATGTTGTCGCTTCCCAGTCCCTCTCCATTTTGAATGAATCTGCAGCGCTCAAAGGAAAAGTTAATTCCAAAAAAAAACCTATGTCTTTTTGTTTGTCATTAGAGACAAGCAAATACATTCCCTTATGTATAGAAACCATTAATTTGTGAATGCAGGTTTTCTCACACTAAAGGAGACTACATCATATCATTTGTTCTAATCTAGAAAATACAGATATTCTTTCTGATCAGCAACATTCCCACATCCTTACTATAAAACCACAATGTGGCATCTCCCAAGGAAAGTGTGACAAAACAGTCAAAAAAAAAAGGTGATGTCCTTGTGGTAAATTCTCTGCATTTGGACCACAAGGTCTCTGGCAGAGCCAAGTTTTATTTTTACTGTGCAAGCACATGGTTCATCAAGTAAAGAAAGTCTTTGGTCCTTGTGATAGACATGCCTATTTGCTGGAATACAAATAAGTATTAAATAGAGTCAAGGGCTCAAAAACTTTGATTTCAGTTCACACCTCTGCCACAAACCTTAGGGAAATCATTTCTTTCCTCTTTGACTTGGCTCCCTGAATGTAAAATGAGGTTAATGATATTTTTATCATATTCTTTGTCTGATTCATCTACTCAGAATTCAAGATGCAGGGGGAGGGGAGACTCTCACTGCATAATTCTATGGTAGCCACTGTAACAATGACAAAACTCTATTAGGGTGTCTGTTCTCCTCTGCCACCCATATAAATATGATAAATCATCTACTATTAATCACCAAAGCTAAAAAAAAATTATCACCACATAAAATGGTGGTAACATAAAATTATTCCAGCAATATTCATGCCATTTATAAAAAAAAAAAAAAACCGAGACAGGACTTAGGTGGAGGAAAACAAGCTAAGTGATCCAAGAAAAAACTTCCATGATATTATAAAAATCCTATTTCTGTATTCTGACTCTCCATTCTGACTCTCTGCTTTTGCTTTTTTGAAGAAATTGATAAAAGATCACAACTTACTACAGAAGCATTTTCATTGTTATTTTCTCTTTTAAAGGAGGTTCTGTAGGATATAAACACAAGGAGCCTTGTACAGAGAAGTGAAATAGAATACCATAAAATATCATAAAATAGATAAACTTGTTTTAAAATAATGACAATGAAATCAATTAATCAAAATATGTGTATCTCAATTTAAACAATTGCTTTGTGAGGAAATCTCCCTCTTGAATCAAACTATGCAGAGTGAATACATTCAGTGAGTAAAGCTCTTCCCCACTCCTTCTCTTCTAAAGGACAGTAATGTAGTGGTTAGTTTTCTTTTAACAATGATAGATGTCACTAGCTAGCTATCCAGCTTCTTTAAAGAAATAAAAATAAATACATTTAAATGCCATAATGCTAGCAAGTACTCAAACATACTCACATGCTTTAGGAACTCTGTTGCCTGTGTGCATTTCACTGCAAGCACCACTTAGTTTCATGTTTCTGGCATTCAGCCAGCAAAGTGGTACATATTTTTCCTTCATTGCACACATTCTCCCATGCTGATGGCACTATCTGGCAGACGCTTGACTGAGCCTTGTTTATAATTATCACTTATATAAATTATAATAAATGGGGTTTTGTCACTGTCATCTCTCAACAATTTTGAAGTATTTGGTTTATACCGCATGTCATGTGAAGGATTCGAATTTCTAAGTGATATGAGAACCTCTGAAACAACTTGAATTCTAGGATAAGATACTGTGTGTGTCTGTCTATATCTGTCAAGGTAATGATAAGAAAGGACAAAAACACAGAGGTACTTACTTCTCTCCAAATATAATCACCATGCTCAAAAATTTCTAAATAAGTCTCGAGTCACTTGTTGGGGTGAACAGGAATAGTAATCTTTGGCTGACCTAAAGTAGCTTGAGACCACAACATATGAAATATGTCAGGGAGAAAGCTGACAGCTCCAGACAGTGAGGCCGTGTGTCTCCTCTTACATATTTATTACCCAATGTGCCGCTCGACATCCCAAGCAATAACTGTGCAGAAGGCCCAGCACTCCACATCAGAGCCTGACACTCACAAGGAGTAAAGAAACCAGGGCAGTAGTTGCACAAGGAGGAGGCCTTTCAGAGAAGGACGAGCAGTGTGAAATTAGGAAATTAAGAAACTCAATGAGCAAAGGAAGAAAACACTTTAATTTCGTGGGTTTTTTTGAAATCCTAATGATTTTTTTCATTTGCACAAGTCAATACTTTCAGAGGCTAAGGATACCATAAAATAAATGAGTGCTCACTACTTGGGGTCTCCCTCTTGGAAAACAACAAATATCAAAGACTCCCTGCCTATTTTCTCTCTGAAAATCTGAAAATTAATAGCTTAAATTCATTTATACAACCTCTGCCTTTTTCATTCATTCAATTTGCACTGGCTGACAGATATTTTTAGAAAACTACCATAAATAGCTGACCTGACACAGTGTCAGTATGTACTTTAATTAGGAAAAAGCAATCATCTTCTTTGTTACAGTAGGGCCATTTTCTGAATGTTGGATACCAAATTAACACAAAAGGATAAAGATTCTTATCAAAAAAATTGTGTATGTACAGCCTGTGATGTGTAAGATAAAGAATAAAATCCATCAAGGTTGAAGGGCAAACTCAATTCATAATGAGGGCAATCGTATCCAAAGTGTTTCTGATCTGTCTTAAGATTTAAAAAAACCCATATTTCTAGGATTAAAGCTAAAAAGCAGAGGTGGATACTGTATGCATACAGTTGTTAACAGCTCCACCTATCCTACAAAAAACAGACATTTGATAGTAACCTTAATTAGTCATAGCTACAGCTGTCAACAGTGGAAGTAAACTTGTACAAACATCTCAGGATGGTCTTTAGGTTGGCTGCCTGTCCCTCACACATTCATAACAATTAGTCAGCTGCCTATATTACAGCACACAGAATTTTGTTACTTTATAAAAAGATGATTGTGAAATATGAAGTCTTCGGTGTTGCAATTCATTCCCTTCAAATGATTAAAAAAATAGCTGTGCACATTTATTGTCTAGTTGCCCTATGACTAGTTGATTAAGTGTCATGAATATGTAAATTCTAAACATTGTAGTAGATTCTGTAACTTTCCTTTCAGTTGATCATCTAGTTCCAACCCCCTTGCCATGAGCAGGGACACCCCTCACTAGACCAGGTTGTTCAAGGCCCCATCCAATCTGGCCTTGAACACTTCCAGGGAGGAGGCAACCAAACCTCCCTGGGCAACCTGTTTCAGTGTCTCACCATTCTCATTGTGAAGAACTGACTTCCAGTCTAGACCTCCCCTCTTCCAACTTGAAACCATTACCTCTGGTCTTATCACTACAAGACCTTGGAAACAGCCCCCTCCCCAGCTTTCCTGTGGCCCCCTTCAGGTACTGGAAGGTCACTGTGAGATCTCCCCAGAGTCTCCTCTTCTCCAGGCTGAACAGCCCCAACTCTCTCAACCTGTCCCCGTAGGAGAGGTGCTCCAGCTCTCCAATAATCCTGATGACCCTTCTCTGGACACGGTCCAAACTGTTCAATACCTTTCCTGTGTTGGGGGCTCCAGAACTGGACGCAGTACTCCAGAGGGAGTCTCATGAGAGCAGAATAGAGCGGGGGGATCACCTCCCTCAACCTACTGGTCACCCTTCTCTTGATGCAGCCCAGGATACGGTTGGTTTTCTGGGCCACAAGTGAACATTGCTGGCTCATGTTGAGTTTTTCATTGACCAACACCCCTAAGTCCTTCTCCTCAAGGCTGCTCTCAATCTGTTCACCACCCAGCCTGTATTTGTGCCTGGGATTGCGTCGAACCAGGTGCAGGACCTTGCACTTGGCCTTGTTGACCCTCATGAGGTTAGCACTGGCCCACCTCTCAAGCCTGTCCTCTGGATGGCTTCCCTTCCCTGCAGCGTGTCCACCACACCACATAGCTTTATGTCATTGGCAAACTTACTGAGGAGGCACTTAATGCCACTGTCTCTATCACTGACAAAAATGTTAAACAGCACTGGTCCCAGTACTGACCCTTGAGGGATGCCACTGGTCACTGCTTTCCATTTGGCCTTTGAGCCGTTGACCACAGCTCTCTGACTGCAACCATCCAGCCAATTCATTATCCAGCGAGTGGTCTGGTCATCAAGTCCATGTCTGCCCAGTTTGGTGATAAGGATGTCATGTGGGACAGTGTCCAATGCTTTACACAAGTCCAGGTAGATGATGTTGGTTGCTCTTCCCTTGCCCACTTGTGCTGTAATGCCATCTTAAAAGGCCATCAAATTAGTTAGGCAGGATTGGCCTCTGACGAAGCCCTGTTGGTTACCAGTCATCTCTTCATTTTCTCCAGGCCTCAGCAGGACCTTTAGGTGGATCTGCTCCATGATCTTGCCAGGCACAGAGGTGAGGCTGACCAGCCTATAGTTTCCAGGGTCTCTTCACCTTTTTATAAAGATGGGGGTGATGTTTCCCCTTTTCCGAACAACAGGAACTTCACCAGACCAGCAGACTGATAGATGCAAATCCCTTTATCCCCCTGGCAAGATTTAATTCTATCTCTGCTCTTGCTTTTCTAATCTGAATGCTGGCTGCACGGACAAGTCATCTGTGCTCCTCCCAGTCAGCCTGTCAACTGGTTCCACTGCCTATAGATTTTCTTCTTGCACCCAGGTAAGTCCAGGATCACCTTGTTAATCCACTCTGGCCTCTTGGTATTCTTGCCTGCCTTCTTCTTTCTTGAAATACACTGGTCCTGGGCTTGGAGGAGTTAGTCCTTGAATAACGTCCAGCTCTCTTGGGTGCCTCTTCCCTCCAGGGCTTCATCCCATGATACCCTGCCAAGTAGATCCCTGAGAAGGGTGAAATCAGCTCTCCTGAAGTCCAGGGTTGCAAGCTTACTATGCATCCTCTTAAGTACCCTAACAATCTTAAATTCCACCATTTCATGATTGCTACAGCCTAGACTGTCCTTGAGCTTCACTTCACTCACCAGCCCCTCCTTGTTGGTGGGGACAAGGTACAGGACAGAACCATTTCTTGTAGGTTTCTCTATCATGATAGATAGAGAATGGATGATAAAGCAATTCTCAACACACTCCACGAACTTCCTAGACTGCTTGTGCCACTGCACTGCTAGAGCCGGGAATGAATTTGTCATCCATTTCTGGATGACAAATAATACCTACATAGCACTGATCTGGTTGCAAGGTGGTCAGGTTTGTCCCTGTCAGCATCCTGCCTTCATTACAATCCTTCACAATTTACCTTCAGCAAAGTCTTGTCTAGGGCTCTAGACCAGAGTCTAATATTCCTGTGAAAATGAGAGCTGTGTGACTGAGCTGCAGCCTCTGCTTTGTCATATGAAGCCCAGTCTCTAGCTCAAACCAGGATTCAAAGCTTTGGAGTAAGAAAACTTAGAATCTGGACATTCTTGCTGCCCATAAATACCCAACCAGTTAAAAGTCTGTCTGACACTACATGAATAATGGATTTCTATTAAGTGCAAGAACTTAATGGAAAAAATGCCAGTTGCTTCAAGGTGATCTTATGCCATTTTTCCCCCTCTCAGTTTATGTACAAAAATGTTGTGTAGCCACAAATTTGACTTACTAGCCCTGAAGAATTTCATGTAAGTACAACTTGAAAACAGAAACAAAATATTTCCTTTTGAAAGTACTGAAAACGGGTACTTTTGTTCTCCTCCATTTTTTCTTATAGCAAAAGAATTATTTTTTTTAAATTTTGGCCTGTGTTTGAACTGCTAAACTTTTGCTCTCAATGAATTCACTTTTCAAAGATTTTTTTCCCCCTTTCTTTACTCCTAACAGATTCTCAATTTCATAATAATTAATCTTCCAAGTTTACATGGTAAGTATAAGCTTTGTTTTTGTTGCTTCAGCAAAATCAGCTGCTTTTTAAAGTTTCTGCTACCTAATAAACATAAATTTTTTTGTCTCTCTATAAGAATGAACTCTCATTATTCTGTTCTACTTAGGACACAGTAGATACTGCTGCCAAGAAGGCTGTTAAACAAACTACAGTAGATGTTTTTGGATTATACCCAGATATATGGTCGTGGATTATAATCCATTGTTGCTTAAAATAACAACAGTAATCAATAATCTTAAACAGTGTAACTTCTGACCAATTTCAAAATACCATCTTTACTAAAAATACCATCTTTACTTTAAAATTCTACCCACAGAGTGTGAAATCAACAAATGGATGTTGCTGTAAAATTAATGAGCTCTCCTATACACTGATCTGAGATTTGTTTTGTGACCTTTCTCTGATTTTACTTTTCCCAAATCACATAATACATACATCGATTGACTAATGCTGCATGATAGCACAAGAAAAATCTACAGGAGGATTTGCCCTCTGTAATGATCTCCACCAGGCATATATTCTTTCTTTGCACAGATAAACATCAAAATTAAGAGCATTGGCTTAATTCAGTTGCCAGTGTAAGCTCAAATGGGATACAAAGTGAAATCAATATCAGTGAAATAGATCAGACTAGAATTGGAAGGTAATATAATTAGGTTGACTTTGCTTAACTTTGTAATGCTTATCTGTAGTACTTTACCAAACAGAATACAGTGTTCTATTTTCTGAAACTGTAGGAGGCTTTTAATGCTGTATTTGTCCTTATTTATTTCTCTTTGATGGAGTACTACAGAAAGACCTGTCCCTTCATCTCTGTGGGATTTTGAGTTGCCATATCTCACTGACTGATCTGGATTTTGTGAGTACAAGGGAGATTCGCTTCTCAGCAATGACATTAAGAATTGTTTTATTAGCACAATACAGAGAAAGCATTATGTGTTTTGGCTAAAGGAAATGTGCTCTTTACCTCTGAATACAAAGCATTTCACTGTGCAACAGTCTTGAGCACAGAAATTAAGAACATGGGATCTTGTGCCTCTGTTTCTTTGCACAGCTTTACCACGCATCAGCAAGATGGAGGGATGCAGTGCAGGTTCTCCAGAGGTCTCAGGAGATTAGCAGTTCTCACACACTTTTCCTTTTCTCTCTAGAATTCTCACTGCATAGGTACCTTCTGCCATTCCTTACCCTTTTTTGTTTAGACTGCTCCTAGATTTCTCTTGACAGAATCATTCTCTATCTTCACTTGTCCTCTGAGTCAGAAGTTATGAACTTTTATTTCATGAATGCATTTAACTTTTTTTCTCCTTACCCAGATACATTGAAGACTAGACCTTGTGCTTGACTTACCTTAAAGAGTCCAGATGTAAAGTTGTGATATGCCACTAATGGATAACTAACCCAGTTTCAGAGTCATTTGATGTATCAAGGTCAGGGCTTTTTTGAGGGCAGAAGGTTGCTTTAGCATTTAGTTTTTCACATAATATTTTCATCTAAGAGCCCAAAGAGAGATATCAATTTGTAATTTATACTAAATACTATTTTAAAATACAATTTCCTTACACAGAAGTTTGATCCATAGTACTGCATGACAGTAGTTTAAATTGCTCAGGTGCACATTAAAATTTCTTTATCATAGTAACATCCTATTCCAGCTCACATGTGAAGGAATATTAATACTGTTTATTGTCAGATCCAAGCTGCAGAGAGAATTATTAAGGAATGAATATGTATTTAAATGCATCTTGGAAAACAATGGAAGTTAGGAATTTGTTTCTGGTTATTATGCAACTTAACGGGACAGGAAAAGTATTTGAAGAAAAGCAAAACTCTTGGATAAAATTTGACTCCCACTTTGAAGGAAATTCAGCTCAGCAAAAAAATCCATACTCCAGTCCCTATGAACTGTTCTGGTTTTATAGCTCTGACACCACTAGAACAGGAGGGTAATCATCTTTGAAAGCACAGCTGTTCTTTGTAATTATGTCTATTTAGACAGAGACAACTACCTTTAAAACCTCCTCTTTGAAACTCTCTTCCATATAACAGTACTGAAAAATAATGTGCATTAATCATGTACATACAAGCCTGATTCAAAAATCAGAGTGTCATTGAGTGAAGCCTTGTACAAACATACTGAAAGACACTTGATGGAAACATGGCATTTCAGAAAGTCGTGTGGGGTCTGAATTTGATTTGATCTGGATCAGGCTTTTTAGCATTACACTCATTCATGACCAAAATTATTCTGGAGTATAAAAACTGTATTTGATTTTCCTAAGAACTCAGTATTCTGCGGCTTCCTATTATCCTGTTGTATTTTGTTGAAATGATAAAACAAGCTCAAAAATTTCTGGGAAAATGGGGAAATACACATTTATATTCACAGGTGATTTCAGACATCTTATTTTCATAGTTAAGCTGGATAAAAATTGGTTTACTTGCCCCAAGTGACCAGATGAAAGTTGTTAGAGAAACACAGTCACTGGAACTGTGCAGTCTAGTTAATGATCCTAGCTCAGATTCCAGGCAGTTCTGCAATGAAAAACCCCAAATAATTTTGCAAAAATGGAAACAACAGCATCAATAAAAGTAACTCCCATAACGTTATAATGTAGTCACCTTATTAAGAGTTTGAATGAAGGTCATTCAAAAACACCTTAGCAAGAAGCAGTTTTGGAAAAGCTTAGTCTAAATCAAGGTGCAAGTATTCCAAAAGAGAGCACTGAACTTTTTAATTCTCATGCACAGCGTGCAAAATGAAGATCGACAACAATTGTTATACAAGTCTCACAAAAATTAAACATAAAAAAGACATAGTTCTGAGTATATAAAGTGCACATTAAAAATACTGTCTGAAGAGATCAGCTGTACAGACCATCAATAATATACTGACAAGCTGGTTAAAGAGTGATGTTCTCTGAGCTCATCATTGCATACTTGAATAGGGTATGAATATTTTATATTCATGTTAACTGTCATACAGCAAGTTGAGCTGTTTGTACTAGAAAGACATACATAGAGCACTATTATTCATGTTTACATTCACCCTGCAAACATCAGAAAAACATTTCCTCATTGTAAGCATTCCCATCCCTTTTGCAATGTGGAAATGACCCCCAGAGAAAGCAGTCCTATTAGCTTTTATTCCAAATGATTACAGCACTAGTTGATAGAAACATCTATGAGAGCTGACACATCAAGATTGCTAATGCTCTTTATTTGGCAATTCCCTATGAAGGGAAAAATAGAAGATTCAAACAAAAATAGTGTTTGACTATAAACTAACATTTATAAATTTCAGCTAGCTGATTAATAAATGTTAGATATTTTCCCTGAATAGAAAGTTTAAAGGAAAAAGGGTAAGGCTTCAGAGTAAGCTGAAACCTCTTATGACAGAGCTAACCACTTTTAAGACATCTCAAAGTACTGGGGGGCAACAAGTAGAAAGACTTAGTAAGTAACCCCAGAAACAGCAGAATGCAAACCTGAGACTGTTGTTCTCCCATCAGCTCCTCTGTCATTAGGGACAAGGGAAAGACAGAAGGTTGTCTACTTCACATAGCACATCATGGGGTAACAGATTGTGCAGTACCCTTCTTTGCAAACATCATATTGTGTTTACCAGGACCACTAGAAAAATCTTTTTTAACAGAAACTGCCTCATAACTTTGCCATTAACCACATTCTCTTGACAGTTTAATTGATCAACAACACTCTTACCTCCAAATCTTCACCACCACAGACTGACTGCACATTGTAGTTACACATGCCTGCCCATCATCACTAGGGTCTCCTTACAACTGCAGTATTCATGATTTCCAGAGAAGTATTTTGAGGATTTGTTTCTCTAGTAGCACCTTTTGTCATTGAAACAAAACAAAACTACTAATAATTCTTCTGGTCCTGGACAAGCATAAAAGTATTGATGTAAAGTGTACTAATCTCTCAAATTCTACCACAGGACTATGACTGGGCTGCTGTGCATATCTGCACAGAAACCACATTCCTGCCTCCTGATCAGTTAAATTTTCAAAGACAGCACTGAAGAACTACTATCCAGGGGTATGATTTGAGTCTGCTTCATAAGTGATTTTTGAGTCAGCCTATTGCAAGGAAAGGATACCTTTTTTAATGGGTCAAGCCATCACATTAAAGGAGGAACTACCACAGCCTGGTGATAGTACAGCTTGCAGCGAAGTGTAAAAAGCTAAATTTAGTGCCTGCGTTGATGGCAGATTATTAATCTCTTTCATACATCTGTATAAATAATGCCATCTAATGATATCTTGTTCGTATCTTACTCCACTGAAATGAAAAAAAGAACTTTCCTTTTTTCACATAGCATAAGCAGACCTGAAGCTATTTCAACTGTGAACATCAGAGTTGTTTATCCCTCTCACCAAGATATGTATGTGAAATAAGAGGTTAATGTCCTGCCCCCTTACAGTGAATTTACACAACTGTTCTGATTGAAAAGGACTGCTCAGGACTGGTGCTCCTTTGGACGAATGTGTTCCCAAATCATTACACAAGAACCAGGTATTTTTCAGAGGCTGTACAACTTGAAATCTGTAAAAACTACCACTGAGTTTAGTACAATAATCCTTTTTCCTGAAAGATTATCAAAAAGCGTTTTTTTTATTTTCTAACTATGCTGCACAACTTTTTTTACTACAAGTCATCATCATTGTGTTGTTTATAGACCAGCTCAGCAAAATTGAACTTCAAGAAATCAAATAGTACTTTATTTCTTCCCTTTTCCTCTTACTTTGCCTATGTTGTTTTGAAAAGGAAAAACAGATGATAAATTCATAATAAGATTACTAAATCCATCTTGTATTCTAGGAGACACCGTGCTGTTTTTTTTCTTGCCTTGTGTGGTCTCTGCGGTCTTTAAAAGGGTGGGCAATAGTTTGAGATCCTCTATCAAGCTACAAGTCATTACATCTCCATTTATGCAGGAGATACATGCAATTTCTCTAAAGTTACTGACATGCAGCTGAATGCAAACCAGCCTTGTAAGATAAAGTAAGCTTTGGAACTGCTTCTGTGGGATCAATGATAAATCCCTGATTTGGAGTGCCAGAGGCTGCCAATAAGTCACAAGACCTTTGAATTCCACCACAAGAGTTGGGCATATACCCAAAAAGAGTTTCTAGATTACAAGCCTATCATGTACTTTTTTCATGTTGATAGATAAAAGCCTTTCATGTCAATATGCATAAGGTTTCTTAAAAAAAACAGTTATCTGAAAATGTTGGTGAATCTGTATCTCTCACAGCTTCCACTGGCCTACAGACTTAGATTATTCCCCTAGAAGAACATTAACAAATAACAGAGAGAAGAAAAAACTACCAATTAGGTACAGAAATGTACTGCCACAGATCTGGTAACTGTCTGGTACCACTCTCCCCATTGACTTCCACAACAAATAGGTCAAACCATTTTCTATTGCACATGCTCCATTCGTCTTTGCACAGTTCCCTGAAAATCAATAGGCAACTCTTATTTTCAGAGGTAACAGACCACATACTATCTACAGACACACATACTAACTTACAACAAGCCATGAATCTATAGGCCTTTTCTGGTGAGACACTTGAGAAGGGAAGAGGGAGAGGGAGGAAGGCCCCTTAGACTGGTACCAATTATGCACTTTGAGTCACAGTAAAGTATCACTAATATTATCCCTTTGGCTCCATTGTTAGCTGGCATTTCTAACCCTCCTTTACAAAAGGATATTGAATTAATGAGGTTTTTATGTGACCTACAGCAAGCCTGCACACTGTTTTTGTTATGTATGGTTTCATCTCACTTCCCAGCACTGCTCTTTGGTGGCTGTTACAACCCATAAAGCCATCTGTTAAAAACTCATAAAATTATTAATGTCTAAAGCCTAAAACCAACCATAAGTAAATAAACAGTACCAGAAGGCCCAGTTAAAAATTCTGGGATGCCAAATACTCAAAAAACGCACAGAACCATAAATTTTCTTAATAGTTATATATTTGTTTGAAATTCAAATACCAGAGAGAAAGACTAGTCAGAAGTTGCTTCTAACACAGCACATTGCAGATTTGCCTCAGAGTTGAACCTGATGTGAAAAAAAATCTGTAATACTGTTGTGAATCCTTGTGACATTTAAAGCCAATAGTAGAGAATTGTGCAATATGAAACAAAAGTTCTTGAAATTAAGGTCAAGATGCAGAAAATACGCAGAACGAAAGAAGAATATCCCATGTTTGAATCATTCACATTCTTAAGAGAGGAGTATAAAGGAAATTTATT
The DNA here is from genome assembly GCA_013397515.1 of Upupa epops. Taxonomy (NCBI): domain Eukaryota; kingdom Metazoa; phylum Chordata; class Aves; order Bucerotiformes; family Upupidae; genus Upupa; species Upupa epops. The sequence continues at coordinate 21,436 of VZRI01011548.1, forward strand.
TGTATTGGATATGTGGCATTTTCAAACATGAAGAAAAACTTTAGATACTAAAGTGGGTCTTCACTACTTTCATTGTAAGCTTCTTGAGTAAAAGACAAAAGAGTGTCATCTTAGTCACTTGGTACTAGCAACTACTTCATTGTAAAGATGAAGACTCTTCACTCTCCATCACAAGTCCCTTCAGATGCACTTTCCAAGGGGGTCTCCAGAAGGCTGGCATGGAGCCTAGCCTGTCAAGCCTCATGCATATGGTACAAGTCAAACACTGCTGACTCAGCTTGCCACTGCTAGGACTATATTTCATGCAGAAAAGCATACTGTCCCTCTAGTTTGGTAGCCACAAATATCAGTAAATAACATCATCTGGAGATCCTATGATCTAAATATCTGCTACTAGAGAAAGACAGAAGCTGCAGTGTTGCACTTATTGAGTATATCTTTATTAAAAGGGCTGCTCTTAACAAGGTCCATCAGCTCCCTAGCTCAACAGCAGTAAGTCAAACATTTGAAGGCTGAAGGAGTATCTAGTTTAGAGATGCCAGCCCTGCAAGAACCAAGGCCTGGCTAAAGATGGACAACTGCTTACTACCCAGGAACAGTCCGGCCCCCCATCAAAGCTAAACAGTCAACAGCCCTGTCACGGTGGGGCAAAAGACGGGTCACTTGCAACTATGTCATCGGCTAAATCAATAAGGTAGCATGATAAGTCATTCCACAGCCAGCACCAAGCATTAACAGCCCCCAGGTGACATAAACATCATCAGTATGGTGTGACTTTAGACCTACACAATAGTTGCTTCCACTTACAGCACTGCCACATGACAAGCCAGGGCTCTGCGGCGAACTTGGTTCTCAGATCAAAACCTTCAGCCATCACTTCTGCTGCAGGAAGACCTCTCTGGGACATCTGTGGGATATGATGAACCCTGGTGGGGTGTGGACAGCCTTACAGAAGAATGGTTAAATAGCAAAGGTCATGACACAGTAAAACTAGTCAAAATATAGAAGGCATTCGTGGCAAAAATAAGGTTACTGTGCCCTCGAGCACAGATGTTCTGTGACAACTAGGGTGTTGAAACTAAATGATAAGCAGAAAGACAAGTCTGGACAAGTATGAGATAACCTCAAGGCTAACAGAACAAAGACACTTGTGCGAGTAGCATGCTAACCAATCATGAGCTAAACTCCTGCAATATGTATGAGCTAATTAAGAGATGTATAAATGTGTGTACCCAGCTTCAATAAACTGAGACTAGCTGACCATGAAAGCTTGAGGCTCGTCTCCCGCGACCCCCGCGCAACAGTGGGGAACATGACACAGAATTTCCCATCCCCAGAGCAACTCCAATGCAAACTGTAACAACAAACTGGAGTACTGGAAGCAGTCCGTGGTGTACTACTCCTCACTTCTACAGAAGCTGCAGTTGCTTTAAAGAACTCACCCATTTTATAAGCTTTAACTTCAACATCACCCTGGCTCCAGTAAGAACCCCTCAGGAGCTTATTGGAACACAGAGCACCATTGCTCAGTTTAGCTGCCTCGATGATTTTTTCTTTGAAAGAAGATCTTTGTATGTGTCTCTTTTATTTGACAAAAAAAATCCCCAACAGATTAAACCTATTACTTTAATAGAGAATAATCCTCTAATTCTTCAGATCTCCATAGAAGAGGACTTCCATAGAAAAATAAAACAAGCCAGACCAGATCTAGTAACACAGGAAGTCTCATTTTAAAATAAAAATAATTAATAAATCTTCACCCCACAGAGTCTGGGGCTGCAGTTCTATTTCCAAATTACGACTTCCCACATCTTAGTTCTTTTTTGAGGCTGCAAAACAAATTTGCATTTGCAACTTTTGTTAAATAATTTCATTTCTCTATGCTTTTTTTGACAAGCAAGAACATTTCTCTTTTTCTAATCTATCCAGTCCAGTCTACTTAGAAATTAAGATTTTGCGGAGAGAAGAACAAGAAGTGACAACACTAGTGGAAAGTGTTTCTTATCTGGGTTCTTCAGTGATCAATCTGATCAAGGTTTGGATTCTTGTACATTTTTCTTGAAATAGTAAAGAACTTTCCCTGGGTCACAAACAATGAAATGTTGCTGCCAAAATATATTGTTAATAGAAGACAATCTTTCAGCAAACAGGAAGCATCATCTTCAGTGACACCCTTTAATGCCTCACCTCACATTGTAATTGTAACGGGATATTTTTGGTATATTTTCTACTCACTAGAATGCTATCATAATGCTCTTTTCCAGACCAGATGCGTGCACCTATCATTCCTATCCATCATGTGTCCTACTGTGTCAACCACTAATTTAACCATTTGCATGTCCCTCTAGATGCAGCCCATGTGATTACAGAGATTCCTCAGTGAATCCAGGTCAAACATTGCATCTTTCCAGCAAAGCTTTTCCAGTTTTCTGTCACACAACAGGTTTCCTTTGAGGACAGGGGCATTCAGTAGGACTAGATTTTCTAAATCACGTGTGTTGAAACATATTCCAGGCACTCTAAAATTAGCAAGCAAGGAAAAGCATTGCTGATTCATTATGTCAACTTTAATGGTTTCCTCATTATAAGTTTTTGCTGTTAAGCTGACAGAAGCTGGAATTTAATAATAGCTTCCAGCACTTTCTTTATTAGCTGATCTCTATTGAATCAGTCTTTATCACCTGAAGAGATATTTTAAATGGAAATTCCTCAGCCCCAAGCAACCTAGATTGACCAATGGCCTACAGATCGCTCTGTCTCTGCTTTAATAAACTGATTGTATATATTTCTGCAAAGGTCAGTCCTCATTAGTCAGTGATGGTTAATTTAACATGTTATATTCCAGTGCTTGTTTGTTATGTGTTGATACTGACATGTTCTTGTTGATATTAAATAACTCTTAGATCGTTTTTATAAATGTCCATCTCTGTGGACTTGTTTCAAAAACTGCACCCCTCCCACTGACTTCACAAAAGTTGGATGTTTCTGTTGTGTGAACAAACTAACTCCTGCTCACATGACAAAACACACAATTAAAATCATAGAATCGTAGAATCATTAGGGATTAGAAGGGACCTTGAAAGATCATCTAGTCCAGTCCCCCTGCCACAGCAGGATCACCTAGATCAAGTCACACATGAACACATACAGGCAGATCTTGAACATCTCCTAAAAGAGACTCCACAGCCCGCCCCACCCCATCCCCACCCCCCGGGACAGCCTGTTCCAATGCTCCATTACCCTCATCGTGAAGAAGTTCCTTCTGATATTTCAATGGAACCTCCTATGTTCCAGCTTGCACTCACTGCCCCTTGTCCTACCACTGGATGACCTTGAGAAGAGCCTGGATCCATCCTCCTGACACCCACCCCTCACATATTTGTAGACATTAATGAGGTCACCCTTCAGCCTCCTCTTCTCCAAGCTAAAGAGACCCAGCTCCCTCAGCCTTTCCTCATAAGGGAGGTGTTCTACTTTTCTCATCATCTTTGCTGCACTGCACCGGACACTCTCCAGTAGCTCTGTGTCCTTGAACTAAGGGGCCCACAACTGGACACAATACTCCAGTTAAGCTCCTTTGTTGTTCCTTCTGAATACAAATTAATTAAAGTAATAGATCTGTATTCTACAGACCTGGGGTAAGTACTTCCAAGGGCAGAGCACAGAAGCTTAGGTTCCCCTTTGTCAGGTGTCAGTCAAACCAAACCACACCTCATGTAATACTGGGTTTGCAAGGAAGAGGATTCTTTCTCTAAAGGAGCAAAATTTCTTATTGAAGTCCCAGATGCTGAACGCTGAATTTTCACAAAAAGCAAGCCCACTCAGCTCTAGACAGTAGTAAGTTTATACAGTTTTGTTATTTCAGAATATACAAACAGCAAATGCAGTAAAGATCTGGGCACACTGAATCCAATCAAGACTGCCCTATGTTAATTAAAAACTTTCCTCCTCAGGAGACTAACTAGATTTTTTAATGGCTCCTTAATAGGTATCTTACTCTGAGTTTGCAAAACATTTTAAAAAGCCAACTTCTATTCAAACTTTTGTATTTTGTGGGGAATTTCATTTGTGCAAATCACGGTACTTTAGGAGAAATGCTTCTCTAATGAGTAACATATTGTGCCAGATCTTAGGAGGCTGGGATTCAGTCTGCACATCTATTACTGAAGCTGCCCATGACCTTGAAGAAACGCTCTCTCAGGATTCCAGTTCCTGCAGACACAAAATAAAGGTGACATTTGCCTTCTCTCACATTTGGTCTATCTCGTTTGTTTGGATCATGAATTCTATGTTGGCAGGGACTCCTCTCAATTTGTTTGTAAAATGCCTAGTGTGGCACTTTACAAGCTGTAGCAGCTAATCTAATACAAATTGGAAACACACATTCATATGCCAGCATAATAGCAGATATTTCCCATCATAGGTCTATATAGGTGTCTTATGGCACCTTAGGGGTGTTCCTTTTAAGTCCTATCAGATGACAGAACTAAGGAAGAGAGGTCATGTGAGATTAGAAGACATTGCCAGAGGGAGTTTGGCTCCCTGCTTTTTCCATCTTACCAAGCTACCTCAAGAACTAATTGCATTAATTTGTAATTTAACAGATTATTAACTAGTGAACCTTCTTTGGTTCGACTCTGAAAATGACACAGAAAGGAGAGGACTGCAGTCTTGGTCAGGGTCATTGGCTTTGCAGAATTCCCTTATTTTAGTAAGAAAATTATAGGGATTTGGGAGCTCAGCTAGCAAGGATATGTTTCCTGGTTACCTCCTCTTGAGAGGAAAACTGGCATACTCAGCATTAAGATATGACTGTCCATAGCTGCAAAATCTTGCTGGCACAGGAGTGACCTCAGCATCCTTCCTCAGTGCCTTGAGATGTTAATGGAGGATTAATGTACAGTGACAGCAGCAAAACAGGGAATAGATGAAAATATGCTTGGGCAGTAAAGTAGCAATGAGCATTTGAAACCCCTCCATACTCACAGGCCATAAAAAGTGGTCAAGTGGATTGTTTACAGAACCATTCTCTGGAATCAGGATGAAATAATTCAACATGACAGCAGTTTAGAGACTCAGTGTAAAAAAAAAGTGATTTCATTAGGGATGAGGAAAACAATAAGCACTGTTAGTAGCATCAGCAAGTGGACACCATGAGCTCTTCTTCATACAGTCTTTATTACTGTGGTCACTTCTGGCTGCCAAAACCCCTCAGCCCCTTTGTTTACATTAACATATGTGTTTTAAACACTCTTCCTGTTGCCATTAACAGCATCAAAATGTAGATGAAGGTTAGCTGTGAAGAATCACTGTAAAAATGACATCGAATCCTAGGCCCTCTTCCAGTTTTTTGTTTGTTTGTTTTTAAAAAGAAAACCTCTTAGACAAGCTGCAGAGTGACAGACTTCTTGCTGAACAGAGCAATCCTTAAAGTAGCAAAAAAAAGGAAGGCTTAGAGGCATATGGAACCCATTAGAAACAGCATGTTTGCAGGGACAGATTATAAATTGGATCAACTAGAAAAGTATCTGATAAAAGCCTGCCTATCATCCCATCTTGTGTGAACTGTCTCAATCCAGCTGAAGTCTGGTTTTTACCAGAGACTTCACTTCTTTCATTATTTATTCATTTTACCAGATTTGGAAAATGCCTATAGTGATTACTGCAGTAGCCTCACATACTATAAAATCCACCCTAGAGCAGAGGTGGAAGGGGAAATTCATGCAGGCACCACAGCACACAGCTATTATATCTCCAATCTTTGCCAGAAAGAGCCAGTTCAAAGGATTAATGTGGCCATAACACACAATCACAAAGCTCTTAATGCTTGGATCTGATAGACATGTGACTGCTGCACTAGCCCAAAGTAACACAGACTGAGGTGGTCACCACACACTTGTTGCAAGTGTGGTTTTTGATTCCTTGCCCCTTCTCTACCTCACAACTTCTAACTGCCAACTTCCCTGTTCTATGCAGATGCAATGGATTTCAACCTAAAAGATTATCAACCAGGTATTCATTAACATCAGACATGCAAAAGAAATTTAGCTAAGCTGATTACTGTAATGTAATAGCCAAAAGCACTGTTCAAATAGGCAGGAGAGAACACCTTTGATACTCTCAGCACAACGAGCTGTTTATTTTTGTGAAGTCTCATGTTTCTTCATTACCTTAATGCTATAAGAATTAGGTAATACTGATGTACAATCACACACACCAGGCTGGGTTCATAGCCTCCCAGTCCACAGTGTTTACAGAGAATGCTAATCTGATACAAGTCTGGTTGAGACAGAAATGGTGTCAGGCAGCTGCACCTCAGGATAAGGAAACCCCTAAAATACCACAGAGCAAAATTTGCAGTAGAATAAAGGAAATCCTACTGGCAGGCAGGCAGCAGAAGATCCTCTTGAGCTGTGCCTTGTCCCCTACCTTGGTAAAACCCTTTTCAATGACACCTGCACTGCAAAGGACTGTTCCCTTACCCCTGAATGTCCCTTCCACACCTACCACAGCCCAAAATGAGGATGAAGTGGTCCTCGATTTTCACAGTCCTCAAGTGCTGTGAAAGCAATTCTACTTCCCCAGCTGTGTGTGTGCCACACCTACTCATTCCACACATTACTTCCAGAACCCACACAGACCCTCAGCACAAAGCTGTCACAGCAAGACAGTGCAGCTCTGGAGATGCCATGACTTAACCTGAGAGCAAGGGAACAGTTCCTGGAAAAGGTTAATTTTCCATTCATCCAGCCCTTTCCAGGAACACTTAAGGCCTGAAGGAGTTGCACAGGTGATATTGGAAATCAGATACAATACACACTGGAATAGCTGAGTTTGTCAGTTTTGTTAGATATGAAACAGGATCTTCTGTACTAATCCCATGGTGTGTGATTCACACCCCAGTATTTTTCTCTGTGTGTTTATTTATGGGCAGACTTTGAAAAAGAAAGCAAAGCATCCTAAAATGGGAACAGATGGGGTCTGCCTATTATCCCAAATCATTCTATGACAGAGAATAAAAACAAGCAAGGCTCATGTGTGGCAACCTGCAGCGCAAGACACTAAGCAGAACCCACTGACAAACAGTATCTTATTGCTGAAGAGATCCAGGCTGGCTCCCCTTTCATGTGTGTCTGCAGATTACTGCTAGATTACAACATTAAAAGTAAGGAAAGTAATCAGCCTTTGTGTGCAACAAAAGCAGCTGAGTTTTTGGCTCTTGGGCACAGAGAAAACAGAAAGCCAAGTAGCTAGGAGCAGAGTTAAACTTTCCACAGATACAAATTGTTCTTTCATGCATGATACACACAATTAGAGCATGCTTAAATCCTGGATTACTGGGACAATAGGTTGTAGCAGCATTAATCTAAGTGAGACGTGAAGCTGTGCCACTCTAGTAAGAATCTGCATGCTTAAAAAGTGCCCACATTATACAGTCCATCTGTGTAATACACAGTACATACAGCCCAGCTCCAGTAATTACACTTCCTTATGAACATATTGCTACCATGTGTATACATTAGTATCTTGGCAATATTTTCTTTTTGTAGAAAGATCGAAAGTATGAGTGTCAATGTGGTAAATGTGTCTATGTCTGTCTATATGTCTAAGCCTCAGGGATATTCACAGGAATTCTCTCTCTCTCTCTCCCTCTCTCTCTCTCTCTCCACTCCCTTGTGTTAGACTACCAACTGCTTTGGAAATGTTTTTCATTTCAAATGCGTTTTCTGCTTCCATATTAAGATAAAACCCCCAGGAGATGACTAGCAAAACTTTTGCATCTGAGAGAAAGCTAACAAAGGAGGTCTATTAGCTGTTGATGGAGGTAGGCAGAGTTGGAAATTTTACAAGGAAAAAGGTAGCTGCTGTGTCTAGTGCAAACCAGATAATCAGATTGCATTCCAAGGGAGAGCAACCATACAGGCATGCTGGGAATCTTCAGTGGTTTACTAGCCTTGTCATATAGCCCTAGAAAGGCTTAGATCAGAATGGCTTAGTTCAAAGATCATCTAGTTCCAAACACCATACCATGAGCAGGGACACCTCTCACCAAACCAGGTTGCCTAGATCCCTTGAGCACTCCCAGGAAGGGGGTATCTACAATCACAGAATCACAGAATTATTGAGGCTGGAAAAGACCTCTGAGATCATCAAGCCCAGCCTATGACCTAACATCACAACAGTAAGCTAGCAGTCTCCCTGGGAAACCTGTTCCGGTGCTTCATCACCCTCACAGTGAGGCATTTCTTCCTAAGATCTGATCTAAATCTGCCATCTTTTAGTTTAAAACCATTCTCTCTTGTCCTATTCTGAGAGTCCCTTGTAAAAAGTCCATCTCCAGCTTTTTAGTCCTTCTACATAAGGGAAAAAGAACATGTTACAGTAGTTTCTATTACCAGATTTAGATTCAGAGTTCAGGGACAGACACCAAAAATTGAAGAATTTTTGTGAAAACCAGGCTGTTCTCAAGATTGACACAAACACCAAAAAAGTACAAAAAAAGGTCAAAGAAGGAAAACATACCTTGTTTCTCTGAAGTCTGAACAATGGATGAATACTTCCAAAGCCAGCAACCAACCCAAGGTCCGCACATCACATCTCCAACCAGATCTGCACTGCAAGGCAGCCAGCTTAGCCATCACAAGATATTGCTTATGTGTTTCTGGGAGTAAACACAGCAAAAGTACAGAAGGAATGTTCTAAAGGACCAAAGCAGCCCTCTGGAAAACACTTAGGGAAAGTGATACTAACTCAAGCTGTCTCAGTCATAGGATAGAACCCTAAAAAGGGTGTCTGAACTTTCAGATGGTAGTCACAAAAGCAAGATGCCACTGCCTCAGTGTATGCAGAACTGAGATGCTGCAGTGTGCTGTGTACCCAGTAGCAAAGGTTTTGTCAAGGTTGTAACACCACTAACCTATGACCTGATTTTAAAAACAATAGATATTACTGTTCCACCAATGTTTTGCCACAAAACTGCCAGAAAGCCAATAAAAGCTCAAAGGCAGTAGTTATACTGTTTAATCGTATAACTGTAAAGGATCACAACAAAATTGAAGCACTATTTGCTATATCATGGCTCCCAAGCTGAAAATACACCTACCAAGTTTTACCACCAAGAAATGGATGGGGAAAATGCATAGGAAAGTCCAAATATAACCCTGACTAAGTATAAGTAAGTTGTTCCAGAATTATGACTTGACATTACCTGTTAATCAGCACTTTGAGAATTTTCTCCCTCATTCATTGCAATATCTCAAACAGATAGATACACCTTGGAAAAAATATTTTAATAACTATAATGGTAACTAAAACCAAGCTTTTGGCCTAAAGTAATGATCTCAGACTTTTACCTATAACTGCTAGTAGGTAGCAGATTAAATAGTTGGTTCTTTTTAATTTTGTAGCCTCCCCCAAATGGGACAAAAATAGTCAAAATATAAAACAGTTTGCAGAATAAAAATCACACATTCTTGCCACTCCTAAAATAAATTAAATGTGTCTACATATTGGTTTTAAGTCTATCTTGATGGTGAGATATATCCACCTGAGTGTCATTTGGGAACTGTAATGTCAATGCCTCAGTTTTTAATCCTCCTGAAAATACAGTGCCCAGCCCATCTTCACCTCCAAATTTACAGCAAACATGGGATTCCTACAAAGCCACATTTGGCACAAATGCTTCATGCTGGAACAGAGAAGGTATAATCCAGGTTGAATCATAATGAAAGGACTCCAGGAAAGAACAGCAAGGTGAGGTGTAAATCTGTGCCCCACTCCCTCACTCCCCAACTCATAGATGGGACCACAGAAGTTGAGTGAATGCAAACACATGGCAAACTGACATAACACATTCTGATGGGACCAACTACAACAAAACATCTTAATTCCATTAAATCCACCGTGGAACTTCCTTTTTTTCAATTTTACCTATAAAAGTTCAAAAGCTTTCAGCCTACAATTGTACAGTACTCCTGATGAGAAGTTGTTTGGTTTAGCTTTCATTTAGTGTTCCAGCAGGAAAGGAAAAACTACATTACAACCTGGACTTGAATAGTAAAAGAATTCAGAAAAGGGAGAAATTCAAAAGAGGTAGTGTTGTCCTCACTCCTGTTAAAGACAGCACTGCTTACATCTATGCCTCTGCACTCGTGCCACAGATGCAAGCCAAGTAAACAGAGTGCTGTACACTGTGCTTCTGAGCCTCCACTTCACCAGGAAAGCAGCAGCTTCTGTCCTTAGTAAGACTACATGGACTGCTGGACAGTTAGCTGGCTCAATTCCCATGCACAGTTAGATTATGGGCAATCTGTTTTATGCCAATCCCTTGCATGCTGGCCTTGAAAGAGTACCACAAATATACCTTATTATTCCCATACCCATATTACACAGTCTACCATATCCCACAACGATCACTCAGAAGGAAAAAATAGAAAACCATGCTTAAAAAGAGTACTACAAAGGAGGCATATTGCAAACACGCAAACCCTTGGATCCTGGCAAGGAAAAACCCAAACAGAATGAAGGGGACATGGTTAGACAAAGTCAGAATCTTGGGAAACATTTGGTAAAGTGAGAGATAGATTTCAGCATAGTAAACAGGCTATAAAGTTCTCTACAGGAAGAACAGGAAAACCACCCTAGATTACTGCAATGTCTAAGCCATTTCTCCTTTGTGATTATTTTCTTAGAAAAATCATGGGTTTCTGCCTATTTATTTACAAAGAGAAATAAGTAGCTCTGTTTTGGAATGATATTTTGAAGTCAAATGGTATAACTTGGTATAGATACGCTCTCTTATGAGGAACACACTTCCTAGTTTCCTAGCTAGGGAAAGAAAACAAGAGTTTTCATACAAAAAAAAAAAAGGGTCTTGGGGCAAAGCAGTAATTATTATTTTTTATGAGAATAGTTAAGCTCTATACTTACTATTCCAAATACAAACTCATGCAAGAACTTGATAGTAATTGAGGGTTAGAGCAGCAGAAAGGATAAATCCATAGAATCATTGCTTTATCCCTGGATATAATTGCTTTATTCCAGGATATAATGTGATCTCTGAAAGCTGTGTTTTCCACTCCACATTAATGGTGTAATAGCAAGTACTGGCTTTGTTACTTTCTCTGGCTTTGTCACACAACAGTGCTGTGAACTTCCAGTTCCCTCAGTCCTCAAAGGTATGCTGTACCTGGGAAGCACACGTACAGTAGATCAAACAAGTGAAATTTCTGCAATGACAGTGAAGAAAACAATCTGTACCCCATTCTAGCAGCTGCAGCAGGTAACAGCAGTATCAGAAAGGCTCTGCTGTACAAACAGCAATACTGCCATTAATAGACTTGGACAAAAATAAGGTGTTTCTCAGTAATGGTGTTTTCAACCTGATCCCTCTTAGGTCTTCCATCTAACTTTTAGACTAACAACAGATGCTCAGCTGGGTAAAATACAGGCAAGAAACTATCTGAAGAAGCCAATGGGGAGTAACTATGAAAAATGTCTGCACAATGAAAGGATACTTTCTCATAAAGCATTCAGCGGGTAATTATTTGTTTTGGAATCCTATATATATGCCTTACAGAAACATAAAATCATAGAATCGTTAAAGTTGGAAGAGTCATCCAAGATCACCAAGTCACCACTACCATGCCCACTAGACTGTGTTTCCAAATGTCACATCTGCATGCTTTTTTAACACCTCCGGGGATGGTGACTCAATCATGTCCCTGGACAGCCTGTTCCAATACCTGTATTTCATTCTCTTATTCAGATCTGCAACATTCCATAAAGATCTAGGAGACAGCAACATTTTTTTTTATGTTTTCCTGACAACATTTTTGCTTCAAAACTGCTTTTTAGAACAGTTCATGTATCCCACCTATGTGTCAACCCACACAAACCTCACAGGTAGGAGACAGCTTCTAATGAAGAAATAATTACAGTCCCTATGTGGATGGAATTTTGCAAATTTCCCAAAAATCAAAGGGCTTACTTAAGAAGAATGTTATCCCTGCAGTTTAGTTGTATAGGAGTTGCATCATTCACAAATGTATTGTAGTACTAGAGAAAACAGTGAAAAGGGCAGAAAAAAAGGCCTCTCCCTTGTCTCAGTAGAGTGTTTTGCCTCTTTAATACAAGGAGTGATACCATAGAGCGAAAATAAGCCATGCTGTACATCACTGCAAAACCAAATGTTACAGTCACTGCATGTGAGTAAGTCCCACCTTAAAATTCCTAGCACTGAGAGAAAAATACCTTCACGTAAATTTAAAAATAATTTATAAAGTCATATTTTGACCCAATAATCTACCGTGTATTTGCTAATTCTCCAGCTGGTGGTCCACTTTTCACAGTATAATCACGTGTTTTGGCTCAGACATAAAAGTCCCAATTGACATGAGGAAGAAGAAATGTCTTTACATTTCCAATTCACTAAAATGCACTAGGAGTGCAAATGTGAGCTGATTATAAATATTCACTGAATGGTGTAGAAGTAGTAAATTTGATACGCTTACCAAGGGCTGCATAATTTCAGTGTATTTTATTTTTTCTGTAATGCTTTATCATGCATTTATGAAGATATGCTTACAGGCAGGATTAAATCTCTCCTGTTTGCACAACTATAATGCAAAATATGCAAATATTGTGGTAAAGTAAAGCAGTTCTTGTTGGCTTTTGTCTTCTAAGGAAACTTGGTTATGAAGGGCTATTCTCTTCTATTTAGCTCAAATCAAAAAAAAAAAAAAAAAAAGCACAATTTCTATACCCTAAAACCATCTTTGCTCATGTACCACCTTCCAGAAAATCTATTTTATATTTTTTCCTGGAAAAGACTGTAGGACTTGCCCTACCTACTTATGCATGACAAGCATGAAGTTTGAGTAATTCAGAGTTTGTACTGAGATAAGAAGAAATAAAACAACTTACATTTAGACATTTGACACAGATACTGAAAGACAATTTATTGTATTAAATTGAAATCCATGAATAATTCACCAGTTTCAGCTGATGACAAACCCAGAAGTGGCAGAGCATTTGATTATCAATAATTATGTCTGAGATTTTAGGAAGTGTGGCAGCTTATAACTGAACAATTTAATTAAGCACTGGATTTGATTGTTTAATTGCACATGGTGTATCCATCTCTTATTTTTTAATTTTGTGCTGGTGCTAAAAATAGTTCCTTGCTTTTAAACAAATGCATTTCTCACCATGAATTATACAACTGGTTCTCTAATAAGGGTTTAAAATATCACATTTCATGCTACACTTCCATTCTTACTGAATTGCTAATAGCCTTCCAATAATATGTTTACTGGAAACAATAGCTTTATGTTCACTGAAATTGCATTTGAAACTCATGTATTGCTAAGGTTTATAGTAAGTGGCAGCGGTAAGACTGAATCTGATTTTGTTGTGACCTTATGTCCAGTGCAGTGGTACTCCAAAAATAAATAAAATGTATAGCATTCATGTCCACATTGTCAGTCCTGGAAAAATTCTTCAAAAACAAAGCAGATCCATTTATTTATCTAAAGAGTTTTTTTCTATGGGAACAGCTACCTTCTAAAACAGCTTAAGGACATGCTGTAGTTGTGGGATTGGTACAATTAGGTTAATGTTTGGGCTCTGTGGTCTTAAGGGTCTTTTCCAACTTAAGCAATGCAATGATTTTATGATCTCCTTTAAAATGGTAATACCCTTAATTTTCACAGAGCAAATTTCAGAAAGTGCCAATCAAGTTTATTCACAGTGTCTTCCTACATCATTCAGCATTGCATCATCAGCATGGGATGCAGAAATCCTACCTGTTTTTTTTCTAAGCAGAACAAATAAATGAGATGTATTCAGTTGATGGATTTTAAATGCCCCTTAGGATAAGGCTACTGATTTTTCTCCTGAAACACTATAGGATAGTTTCTTACCTCTCTAACTCTGAAGCCTCTTTCTTGTTACTAGTTCCAGCTCTCTTCTTCTTACATTATTCCAAGTTGAAGGAAACTTTCCTGTGCTGTGGTGAAGAGTTCTTCCTCCTGCAAACACTCAAGTCTCCATATACAGGTATATGCTTCTTTCCATCATCCTGACACCTCAATATCTTGGGTCTTTGAAACTCTCCTAGGTGTCTATCCCAGAATCTTTGAGTGTGCATCCTTTAAACACCAGTTTCTCTGCAGCATTTTCTAAAGGAAGCACTAAAAATGCAGTTTCCTGCATATTCTAGATCACTAGCAGCAGGCTGTTGTTGAGGCCTGCAGTGTACAACTACCAGTTCTGTCCTTATGATGTAGTGCTTTTGAACATATGTAACCCTGGACTGCACAGATTCCTTTGAAGATATTTTTTGTAAAAACCTTGTGACTCACTGCCACCTCCTTTTATGTTTACATTGATTTATAAAACTTTCAGTTGAAAAATATCATTACCTTCTTACAGTGTCCTGCTAAAAATTTCTCAACCAGATTAATAGCTTTTACTATGGATACAACCAGAAATAAAAAGTCAGATCATACTTGCACATGCATCCAAATCCATTTCATCTCCGTGTGTGGCATCTGAGGTGCTAGAGCAGCCTGAATTTTTTCCGAATACTATGTAATGTAATCATCCTTGGTGCTAGCCAAAGATTAAAACTTTACAGGACTGTCTGAGGTGCCTTTTATATTAATTAAATTGGCCATTTGTAAAATACTTCTCAAAGTACACAAGGCCAGCTCTAAGCTGAAAAGAAACCCTAGAAATCGTGAAAAAACTTTTAACAGAGTCCTTTCACACTAAAAAACAATATTCTATCTTGGACTCAGCTTCCATGGGTACATCAGCACCTATGGTTCATTTTGAAACTGTCAATAGAACTCATCTAAATTATATCTTGTGTGACTCTGAACCTAAGCTAATGTTTGTAAACCATTATTTCTGTCCTGGTAGAAATAATTTCCCATAGTTACGGTGCACATACTATCCCCACTGCCAGAAAGTTGAGATTAATACAAAATCAACCTTTATCACTAGTTATGCTAAAGCAAAAGAATGAGAATACAAAAAAAAACAGCATTCTGAGAGATTTTTGCTATGTATATTTGTCTTGGGTTATGGAATATAAAATTTGAATTCTATTTTCATCTGTTGAAAGCAGTTGAGAAACTATGTGGTTTTGTCTCTTGTAACTCCAGGGTGATGGGGGAGTGAATGCCTTGTACTGGCCCAATTGTTAAAACCAGGTGGGGCAATGTTTCTTAACTATCTTCTGCTGATGGACCATTAAGGCTCATATCATCCCATTGTGAGACACTTCAACCAGTGGGGGGAGTTGGGGGGAGCTGACCGTTCCCACCTGCATAAAATGAGACTCAGGAACACTACGGGCTGGCTACTGAATTTT
>VZRI01011561.1:0-29869 GCA_013397515.1 Upupa epops
ATCATTACTGTGATACTCTGAGATGACCACCTGCTTTTCCCTTTCTCTGTTCTGCAGCGACACTTCCAGCAGAGCACAGTAAAACTGATCCAGCTATGTGTTTTCAGAGTTCCTGCATAAGGTATTTGCAGGACAACAGTGCCAAGCTAAGCTTAGTCTTCCAGTTACTTCATAATTACTGCTAATGCTATAGCTCTGGGTAGTCCAACCACTGAGAGCATCCAGAAAACACTAATACTGTACTTTGCATAGCACAACATGTCGATGCCTGCCAAGTCCCAAGTTCCCTCAGTGAAGCACAGGAACTGCAGGCTCTGAGGCACAGTCCCAGAGGCCAACTGATCAACAATCAACCAACCAACCAACCAACCCAACCCTACTGCCTTTTCATTAACTGCATACACGTAGTGACAGCTACTGAGTATCTGGGAAGCTTCTGAGCAGCATCCTAGGGGCAGCAGTTGACCTGGCTCAGACAAGTCCATTAGAAAAGAAGCCTTAAACATCCCAGAACCCAGAGCTTTCACAACTCCTTTCTTACATACTTTGTGGTTGGTTTCTGGCAGAAACCTCCTGCTGCCATTTCACCATGCCTGCTGAGTAGCTGGGAGGAGAGGCAGCCTCAGCTCCAGAGCAGTCAATGCACCATTGGTATCAGATTTGGATACCTACAATTCATTTGTAATTTACTTGAGAAATACATAGGAGATTGCAGTGCTCTGGACTTGTGCTGCTTGGTGACTTCTCATTTTCCATGTTTTCATCACAAGCACCCATATAACTGCAGAAAACGGTGCAACATTATAAACTAGTCTTCCAAGGGTTTATTCTTTTGACTTTCAACAGCAGCAGTGATATGTTCTGTGTTCATTTATATTGGTGTGTTCAGCATTTAAAAGCTTTATAATACCATTTGAATAAGAACTCTCAGCAAGGATTCCAGGAGCTTGTAACTTCCCACAAAGCAAAACTGTGGAATAAAAACCCCTCCAATTTCTACAGGAATTTGAGTGAGGCTTGAAAACAAACACATGCCAAGTACAAGAAGATTATGGTGTATAAAGTCTATTGGGTGACCATTTTCACATAGTTAGGTGCAAATCACATCTTAAATATGTATTAAATATAACTTGTCTGTGCATGCAGTCCTTTCAACATTGGAGTGGTTCTTGTTAAACCTTGTACAGATTTTAACCTAAACTACTATGAAAGTCAACAAAATCCATCCATCTTATGGAAGCTTTGCCTTAAAATTTCAACCTGATGAACTGAGTTAGACTAGATGTGATGTCTCCAACAATGCAAAGACCACACCCAAAACTAAAAATAAATAAATAAGTAACACATTGCAATATGTTTGTGTGCAGCTACTGCTGCATGGAAAGACAAGATTTGAGCTTGCTGCTTTCTAAATAACCAGATGTTTCCTAATCTCCAATTGGAGCTAGGTCAAAGCTACGGTGCTCTGGCACTAACAGCAGCAGGTACAAACTGAGAAAAGCAGAACAATAACCTAATGGTCACACTCTAATCTGTAACTCGGTGTGTTAGAAGCAAGTAGCAGCAAGTCCAGAGCTTTATGTACCATTTAAAGCTCTGTTATCCTGAAGCAAGTTGGGAAAGCTTTTCAAAAGCAGGTAATGGGGATGGGTCATTCTATACTGGGAGACTCAGAAGACACTGAAATGAGCTCCATTCTCAGAATGTGCAGTTATATTGTCCTGAAATATATTCCAATTTACCAGTTCATATCGCAGCTTGGCAATGGAGCAGCTGGGTAATCACTGTCACTCCAGCCTTCTCTTCACATATCCAGAGAAGTGTTTTACTCCACACAAGACTTTTTTTTCCACCCCCTTGCGGTGTCAGAAGTCCCCACTCTGGGTCAATTTTTAAAAGCAGCTGAACTCAGTTGAGCTACACTGGGATTTGTGGTCCAGAAACAAACCCAACAACAGGTATTTTTTACTGCAGCTCTCCTTTATCTCTCAGATCAAACCATAAAGGGACAAGATGATTTCATCGTTATTGGATTTACTCACCCAAGGGAAAACAGAATTGAAAATTAAAAAATAAAAGAAATCACAGCATCACACTCACTTCATTTATTCCTCTTACTAAGCAACATCTGTTCCTCTTTGTTCTGATTTTGCATAAACCAGACAAAAATTACTAAAAATTGCATCTAAGACTGTTTTACCATCAGGGCATGCACCCACAACATTTGAGTGAAGAAGATGGCCTAAGCCACAAACCCGGTGGGAAGTAAAAGGGAGAGACCTTTAAGATCCTCAGGTCCAACATCTGACTAACAGGTTACCACTAATCCTTGGCCCTCAGCACCAGGTCCACATGTTGTTAGGAGATGACTCCAGCATTGCCCTGGGTCCCTTCCAAGGTATAACAGCCCTTTTGGTAAAGAAATTCTTTCACACATCCAGCCTAAACCTCCCCAGCAGAGTTTGCAGCCACTTCCTCTGGTCCTACCACTCTTCAGAAGGGAGAAGAGGCTGAACCCCTCCTCAGTCCAACCTCCTTTTACGTAGTTGTCTAGATTGAGGCTCCCCTGAGTCTCCTTTTCTCGAGTTACACACAAACACACACAAACACACACACACACACACACACAGAGCCCACGGCAGTTCCCTCAGCTGCTCCTCAGAGCACTGGTGCTCCACCCACTTCACCAGCATAGTTGCCCTTCTCTGGCCACACTCCAGCCCCAGTGTCCTTGTTTCTCCAAACAAAAGATGGCTGTGAGTTGCTTATTAAGAAGATAATGACTAATAAGCAGGTGAGACTAAGCTGTGCAGAACCTCTCTATTTTTAGAGCCCACAGCCCCAAGGCTGAACACACAGGTACTGGGAATTATATGAATTACGCTAACACACTCAGCAGTTGCTTCCCATTTTTGAGACAGGAGAAGAGCCTGAAGAACATCTGTACAGACTGAACAAGAGCCAAGAATTTGGTGGATGATCCTGCTAATATCAACTTTTTTGTTGTTGAAATTAGCTGGACTAGACATGCTGTAAGAAAACTAACAATTTGGGGGGAGGGATGGATATTTCTTTCCAAAATAAATTATTTTAGAAGATAGTTTAGAAATGACAAACAAACAAACAAATGACATTCTGTTCACTTTTGGCAGGATGTAAAAAGACAAATAATCTGATCATGTGGAAGTGGAGCTGACTTCCAGTATAAATACATATTCTAATCTCTGGATGTTATAAAAGGAGAAAGCTAGTGTAGGATTTAGGTCATATCCCCCACACTGCTGAGGATATCGAGGCTTTCAACACAGCGTCTCTCCAAGTAACTGTAAACAGGCATGCAGACACTTTGCATCCCCAGTCACAGTGTGACACTGGTGGGCCACCATCTGTTTTCCTCCAGACACTTTTCCCTTTCACAATTCATATCAATGCTCCTCACTGACAAGCTCTGCTCTGATCAGATCACTCAGGAACCATGTTATCTAAGGTTAGGACATGGAACTCCTGAAAACACCTGCAAACCCAGCAGGGCTTGTATGTCTGGTAGGATCAACTCAGTAGGATCTAGAAGAATCTTAGGACGAGTCAAGAGACTTCTTAGACCACAATGAAGAAAAAAACAATCTCTTGTCAGCAAGGACTAGGAAGGCATCTTCATGGCCACCATACATGCTAACAAGACAAATACCGGACAAAGAGGGCAAGAAACTTTAACCCTAACTAACCAACAAGTTCATCAGATTCCCAGTGATTTGCCAGTTCTGCTTGTGGGCGCACAAAAAAGGAAAATCATCCTTTTCTTTCATGGTGGCTTCACAGTATAACATGCATATCAAAGTGGTAACCAGCACTGATGATTTTTTTCATCTGCTGTTCATGGGAACTCCTCCAAAAGCACAAGCAAGTTCTTCTGAGCAACTTCACACGCTGAGCCAACATAATGCAGTTGATCCAAGACTTACATTTCTAGTATATTAAATCCAACTCTTTATAGCTGAATTTACACTGAATCCACTACATTCAGAGGTAGATGTTCAGAAGAGACAACATCTTGTAAAATTTGGAACTGGGAATCATGTCCATAACATCTACATCCAACATTTATATTAATAGCTATCTGCTGAGATGGCACAGTGCCAACTTTGAAGTCAGCTGTACCTGGTGTCCCTGTGTCTTGGGTTAGGAAAAATAAGGCTTTGGTATTGTTCTTCCTTTCATTGCCAAAATAATATCTGTTATGTTTTAAACTGTGGGAGAGGCAGAAACCCCCCCCAATAAAGTTTTCTGGTGAAGCCATCAAGAACTACCTGAGTCAGTATTCTTTTCTGTAATGGTCCATTTGAGTGGACAAAAGATACTAGGCCATAGAGGTGCCCAAAGCAGAGATGGAAGGTTTAAGGGGGCTTCCAGAGCATGTTTGTGGCCAGTTTAGAGGAGGGAGTGCAGGGGCACTCCCACCTACCCTGCATTCCAATAAAAGGACTCTGCTTGAGGGTGAGCAGCCCCTTCTTCTCCTCCTCTCGTAGAGCCCCGGCCTCATGGTGGCAAGCAGCCCCTGGCCCTGGCCCCCTTTCCCAGGGCTGGGGCTGGAATGCTGCAAGCACAACCCTGCTGCCTGCCTGGAGCTGGGCATGGTAGAGGGGGTCAGGACATAGTGGCAGAATGCCCTGTCCTCTGTCCGCAGCCAGAACAGGCAGTTCCATGCCATGCCATGCCAGCACAAAGCCCTTCCCAGCCCGCACAGTGAAGCAGGTGTGTGCGGCAAGGAACCATCAGTGCCAATTTCTCCCCACGTCAAGCAGAACAGAGTTACACTGATCATCGCACACACCAGAGTGGTGAGCTAAACTTAAAGAAAAGCCTTAAGATCCTGAAGGAGGTCCCTGCTGGTTTGCTGCCATGGCCACTGTTGTATTCTCGCCACATGGCCAGCTGTGCAACCATTGCTATCCTGATTTATGGAACAGCAGGAGAATAAGCTGTTGTCATAGCTTGCCATTGAGAAAAAGACGAGGAATGCTTGAGTGAGCAGGAGAATGGAGCCCACAAGGACATCTGCTGTTTCAGCTTAGTAGAACCATCCACACAAGAAATCTGAAAAGACTTGTAACTCTTAAACCTTTGGCAGAACATTGGGAAATTGGGGGTTGAAGTGTCCTACAGCTGGCTCCACTTTTTGCCACTGCAAAGAGGCTCCTTCTCCTCATTCATAGGGAAGCACCGTTGTTAAAAGAAGTTGAACTGCGCTTCTTGAGAATATTGAAAACTTTTCAAAAATGAGTGTAAGGTGCCAGAAAGATGTGCTGCAGCTCTAATGAAATGACAGAAAGGGTCATCAGGACTTGGAACCATCTGCCCAGAGAGGGGTCTGAATCACCACCCCTAAATGTTTGTTTAAAGTCATGGAGATCTGGAACTTAGGGACAGGGTTTAGCAGTGGCCTTTGGCCAGCGGGGTTCATGGTTTGACTTGATAAGCCTGAAGGTCTTTTCTAACCTATATGATTCTGTGATTCTAACTCTGCAGTTGCCACAAAACTACAAGGGAGGGAAATGCAGCTGCCGCATCAGAAAGAGAGACCATCTTTGGTCTCACGTGGTGCTGACCACGCCATGAGACAGTGGTTTAAACCTCCCCCAGACAGCAGATACAAGACTCTCTCTGCATGCACAGATTACATTGGGCAAACTAATTAATTAAAACTTTCAACTTAGTTGACTGTTTTAGTGAAGTTACAACTGGAACTGATTGTAACCTGCTGCTTTGGTATAAACCCAAGGTCTTCACTGCAAGAAAATCAGTGTAAACACTACACTACTCCTTGGCATGGAGTTGTGGACTCCTACTCTGATTCCTCCTTGGTGCAGCTGACAACCTCCTCTTAAGAAATGAACTATAAGGTTTTTTTTAAAAATAATCAGGGAAATTAAACAAAACACATTATTAATTTTAACTGTCATAGTTAATTTTTTGGGAGGTGCATCCTGTACCTCTACTGAAGCCAACAGGAGTATTTCTACAACTTCATTCTACTCAGTGTAATTCAATGTAGAAAAATATTACATCCATTTATTTGCAAGGATTTATTAAATAGATCATTGATACAGCCCCTTCTGCTTTGAAAAAAAGAAGATCTGGGATGGGAACAAGGAACCTTCTTGAAAGTTTGACTTACTAGTCAGTGATGCTAAGTGCACTATCATTTCACACAGTTTTTTCTTATTAAAAATGCAGCTGTGTCTGTTTCTCAATTTAGGGTTAGGACAGCAGTGGGGTTAGGTGATTTGATGAGATTTTGGTGACACTTGGTGCTGAAAAGAAACAACCAATCTACCTTCTTCACAGTCACCACACACCCTTCATGGTTCCACTCTCCACCTCTTGCCTTGTGCATACCCCAGTGCTAGAGAAAATTAACCATTTCACATCATGGAGAAAGCCAAGAATGCAGGGACCTCATCTGATGGGAAGCACAAGATGTCTTTCTTTACTACTATATGCTTGGAAAGGATGAGAGTGATCAAGGACACAACAGAACTGGCTATTACTCAACTATTAGAAATGAATCCCTGACTCCATTTCAAGTAAAATTGTCTACCACAGAGAACAAGGTGTTATCTATCCTAAGACAGCTGTTTCTTCTTGTGAAACACCCAGTAAAACAAGACTTATTTTTGCTTACAGTCTGGACACAATTAGAGCTTCAGGAACCATGATTAAAAAAGCCATACAGAAATAATATGAAATTTACACATGTAGAACAATGGTGTCCCCTGAAAAAGCTCCCACAGAGCTGTGTGACTGATGGTAACTAAACTAACTAGAAGCATCTTGGTACCTTCCCCATTTAACTCATATTTGGAAATGTGATTTGTGAATCAGAGATGGCTGGTGAAAACTATAAAAAATCAGATATGTAATTTCTTAGGATTTATGTGATTTATTTATATAATTATTTATATAATTTCTTAAGATCACCAATAAAATTAGACATATTGGGTAGCAGGCTGCAAAGGACAAGGGAGACTCAGCTCTGGACATACTGAAGGTTCTACTGTTGTTTGTTCGCTATTATTTAGAAAACACTGTATTGTTACCCAGAAAGTAAGCAAGTTTGATCTGGCCTCCCTTTAGCAATGTGCATAGCCAAGTAGTCTTGTGGGGTTTTCTGGAATCTGCTATTAAATTTTATTCTATAAACTGAGTAATTATTGAACTAGCACACATTTTGTTGTGAAAACCAGCCCTGATGAACCCCATCACTGCTGCTGAGCAGCCTCAAGGCTTCCTACCCATTTAATTACCTTTTCAACATCCACTTGGCTACCCCAGGTTCTGCACAGGTTGGGGGCTGCTATTGTTGTAGCTTCCTGGTTGTGTAAAGAAGGTCAGACCTTACTATAATCATAAATAATAGGACCACTTGCACCTTTGGTTTTAGGGAGCTAAACCCAAGATTCACGAGGTGAAAGGACTGGACTGCTTCTGTGGCAAGGACACTTCAGAGCTGGAATTTCTCATTCTCACATTCTTCCCATTGGTGTGATTTGAAGACAGGCCTTGGAACAGGCTGCCCAGAGATGGGGTTGAATCTCCATCCCTGGCAATGTTTCAAAGTCATGGAGATCTGGAGCTTAAGTCCATGGTTTAGCAGTGGTCTTGGGATAGCTGGGTTCATGATTGGATGTGATGAGCTTGAAGGTCTTTTCCAACATGAATTATTATATGATTCTATGTGTGATGCCTAGGGTATACCCAGAGTACTATGTGTGATGATCAGGGTATACCCAGAGTACTAACTACTGCACAGAACTAGTCACAAAGTGGCTTCCATCCTCCATCCCATTAAAATTTCAAACTTACCCTGTATATTACCTTTGCAGGTCTTGAAATGAAAAGAGGGGAGGAAAAGATGGATCGAGACTTGAACAGTAACATGGTGAAGCTGCTCAAACATGACCTAGAAACCCAGAGTCAGCAAAGAACCGTGGCCTAGAGACTGCTCTCCCACACACCACTGAACTGCTGCCATCACAAGCTGCTGGGTGATCCCCTCCAGGACCTCATTAAGATTTCTCCTGTGTAAATGACGTGAGAAGGCCCATGCTCTACCAAGGAAAAAACATGCAACAGCTCACAATGTCCAAAATAATACTGGGTTAATAAAAAGTCCTGAGTAGCTGGAATCAACAGGATAGGCTGAAGGTGTCCAGCTTGCTGAGCCAGTGGCTGGGAACGCAGACCACTCTCTCAGTTTCTGGCACAGCCACACACCTGGACTAACACAGTGATCCACCTGTACACCAGCAACCTTTAGTCAAGTCTCCAGGTAATCATGAGTGCCAAGGAATTTACAGCTTCATTCCACAGACAACAGCAACTGCGCTAATGATTTATCTGGGTTATCAGCCAGGCAAAATACATCCCTGGCACCTGCACCAGCACCCACAAGGGTTTGGCCAGTGACACACAGTGACACCTGAACAGTATTTTGTACCTGAGACAAAGTATGTCACTAAAACCTGACAAGGCCACTGGCAATAGAGCTATTGCACACTCTGGCCTTGAACCACAGCCACTAAGGCACCAGAAAAGTTTCATGTATCCCCAACTAAAGAAAAATATCTAAGAGAATTAGAGAAGTGTGGAATGAAATACTTATTTTCATAGCATCATATAATGGTGGGGCTGGAAGGGACCACTGGAGATCATCTAGTCCAACCCCATTAGAGCATGATCACCCACAGCAAATCCCACAGGAACAGTCCAAACAGGTTTTGAGAATCTCCAGAGCAGGAGACTCCACAATTGTTCTACGCAGCCTGGGCCAGGGCTCGGCTATACTTCACACTAAATAAGTTTTTCCTTGTGTTTAAATTGAACCTCCTGTGTCCCAGTGTTTGCCCATTGCCCCTTGTCCTGTTGAAGGGCACCACCAGGAAGAGCCTGTAATGTGATATATGGTTTTCTAAGCCAACCTTTGGGATTGGTGACATTAAATTCTTAGATTCTTAACTTTCTAGAACAGTATCAGCACCATAACTGTTACTATTTCTCAGCACAGACAAACATGAATTTATAATCTACAGATAAAACTATAAAAGAGATTCATACTTGGTTACGTATGGCCTTGCAAATCAAAGGATCTCCTCCTTTCTAGTTTTGAAATGCTCATATAATTCTTGGAAGAAATGAAGCCATGGAAAGAAGCAGAGCATTAGCATCAGTATGAATTGAAGCCACACAATACAGAAAATTCTATAAAATATGTCTTCCCAGTGACTATGAAAGATGCTAGCTGTTGCCTTGCTGCTTGCTCCAAACTGCAGCCATCCTGGCCTTTCCTCTCATTGCTTTCATATGGGATGGGCTGAGCAGTCCCTACCACAGCAACACTTCAAGTTCCTGCAAACTCTTATAAAGGCAGAAATTCTGGAGCAGAGTCCCTCTGGTTGCATGTTCAAAGCCTAAAGTAGCTTTGTTTTGAGTTACTGAAACTATTAATCCCACTTTCATACTGGGCTACAAGGAGTCCTTTTTTCCACCAACTGGCCATTAAATCCCATGTAAAGATACTAAACAAAACAGAACAAAGGTTGGTACAATCCTTAAAGGATTTAACACTATTATCCCACAAGGAAATTATTTAAATCAAAGAAAAAATGACATATGCTGTAGAATGGTTTAGGGTACAAGAGGGTGCTGCTCCATCCCTGGAAGTGTTCAAGACCAGGCTGGATGGGGCTCTGGGCAATCTGATGATGAGAGCTGTAGCTGCCCACGGAGGGGGGTTGACACTGGGTGATTTCTGAGGTCCTTTCCACCCTAAACCATTCTGTAATTCTATAATCTTGCCATGCCTGCTCACAATAGTGCCACCTCAGCCAAAAACCATGACAGGTTAGTCTCCATCTGCCTCATACAGCCAAGCCAAAGGATGATTCTGGCTCTGACACTGTAATCTCAGAGTAATTCTCACAGGTTTGAAGTGAGAGAATCAAAACAGATTGGTGAGCTAGAGGGAATCACCAACAGGCAGCAAGGACCGTATATGGTTGTTCTTAATATGGTACTTTGTACTTTGCTACTAGAGACACATAAATATTTTATTTTTGGATTACAAGAGTTGTAAACAAGGTATGCCAACTAATGTCAAACAGAAGAGCTTTACAAATTCCAGGGAAGTTACGTACAACCTTTAGACAACACACAGCCAACAACAGGTTTATTCGTAGTTACAGTAATAAGAGACGAGATGTCAACTCAAAATAAATGACCCCACTGGAAAATTCGAGGCACACTACTATAATTAAGCTAGAACATTTTCTGCAAAGTCATATTATGTAGATATTTAAAGCTTGTATCTGTCCATAAATGTTGGTACTGAGACATCGGAAACTAGATTTTTCCAACATTTTCAAATGCTCTTCAGCTCCATTTTACTCAACCAATTAATTTTTATTTACGTTCTAAAACAGCTTTGGTAAAAATATCTACTACAAGTTCATCAACTAAAATGACATATTATGGAACTCCAAACTAAAATTGAATATGACCTGACACTATGCTGACACATCTTGCCTGCCTTGTCCAGGAATAGGATTGTCCAAGCCTTTGGACTCCTACTTCATCCCCAGTCTATGAATTCATGTAAAGCCTGGCCTGTGATCAAGCATCTCTGCTGACTGCTCTGCAGTTCTCCATGGAAGTTACAGCATGCACTGCTACTACACCACACTACCCACTCATGGTGTACTTGGAAGTCCCATGATATCTTTGGTTTCACTTTATTAATGCTTATTGCTGACACATGGATCCACTGCATTCACCTGCCTTTGAGAAGTCCTTTGGGACAACATTTCTTATATCTTTATACAGATACAATCAGCACAGACTCTACATAACCAGCAGCTGCAGTATGTACACGGAGAATGTCAGTTACAAAACTAATTTATTCATTTTAAACAATGAAATGTTGCTCAGTGATCTTTCCTGCACTGGTGAGCCTGGAAAATTCAACAGCAGAAAAAGTTGCCTCGGATTAGGTTAAACAACCCAGCAAACAAAACAAAGCAAAAGCAAAAGCAAAAGCAGAGTGATGTGGGCGACACATCCCCTCTCACAGCACTACCCAGCTCTAGCCAACACCCACTTCCACTCGGCCCCAGAAGAAACAAGAAGCAGGCCATGCCGTCTGCAGGAGGTTAGCAAATCTGGGCTGTTAAACAGCAGGAACTGGCAACTGCTACAAGCACAGAGTCCTAGAAAAGCCGCCTGCCAGATATTTCCCTATCCCACTCCAAAGAGGCTGCAAGTCAGCGCCTCACAGAGCCTCTATCTGGCAAAAAAGGCTGGATTTTTTCATTGAACTTGGTGTCTGCACAGATTTATCGCTGCTAATCCACCCCATGGCAGGGCTACGTGTGTCACCATCCCTGCTGTGGTCACAGCAACATTTGTCACCTAGTTCTCAGGTCTGTTGGTTGTTAGANAAAAAAAGTGCAGGCAGAGCCAGATTGTTTCGACTTGGTGATTCTCACACTCACCACGCACAATTCAAACCAGATTTTCAGCAGAGCAAAGCCCCAGTAGATTCTATTGTGATATGAATAGAGTGCTAAACAGATTTTAGAAATTTAGTATTATTTAGTGACGGCTAAAAAAACCCAACCTTGTAACTTAAAATGACATTTATTTACACGTAAAAACACATTAGCAAAAATCATGCTCTGTATTTTGTTACGAAGAAAATTCAATCAAATCAACACCTGACACTTTTTCTGATTTTTTGTTATACACACAGCTGCGAGAGGCTGGATTGCAGCAATGAAGTTCACGGTGAGAATGAGATTTTAAGAAGAGGAATTCCTGTTCACCAAAGGTCAGGCATCAGAAATACCCTTTTTGGAGAGCAGGCTTTAAAAGGACAACACCTCTCTCTTCCTGGTTCAAGCTGAATCTACTGTGAATATTCAAAATAACACTGGTGTGGTTTTGTCAGTGGTTCAATTTGTAATGGCTAAATCCACTGGTAAAAACCCCCAAAGCCCAACAACAACAACCACCACCCAGGGTTATCATCCTGTGGCCTGTCTACTCATTGTTTACTTGCAGAAAATTTCAGTAACAGAGCATTTGTTTCCTTTTCAGGAGATCAGAGGGAAGAAAGGAGGATTTTTAGTATTTTTCCCAATTTATCTTTTTCCTATTTATCTTCATAATAAAGCACCATGAGGAGGGAATAGAAAGTGATTTTCAGTTTTATTATCTATACTTCTGGTAGCTGTCCCAGTATCAAACCCCAGACTGCTGAGGGTTCAGAGGAAGTCAAGGTAAGACAGCAGACTACCTTGGTTTATGAGGACTGGGTTAGGGATGTGTTGAGCAAACTGGATGTACATAAACCCATGGGTCCTGATGGGATGCACCCACATGTGCTAGAGGGAGACGACGGAAGTCATTGCTAAGTCACTCTCCATCATCTTTTCTAAGTCATAGGGGTCAAGAGAGGTGCCTAGAGGTTAGCAAATGTCACTCCAATCTTCAAGAAGGGTAAGAAGGAGAACCCAGGTAACTATAGACCAGTCAGCCTCACCTCCATCCCAGGAAAGGAGATTGAACAATTTGTCCTGGACGCTGCCTCTAGGCCAATCAGGGACAAGAAGGTCATTAGGGACAGTCAGTATGGCTTCACCAAGGGGAAGTCATGCTTGACCAACCTGACAGCCTTTTATGAGGGTATAACTGGGTGGAGAGGTGATGGCAGAGCAAGGATGTGGTCTATCTTGACTTCAGTAAGGCATTTGACACAGTCTCGCATAGCATCCTCATGGCTAAACTGAGGCAGTGTGGGCTGGATGATTGGGTACTGAGATCGACCATAAACTGGCTGCAGGACAGAAGCCAGAGAGCAGTGGTCAATGAGACAGCGTCTAGTTGGAGGCTTGTATCTAGTGGAGTCCCCCAAGGATCAGTACTGGGACCAGTCCTCTTCAATCTATTCATTAATGACTTGGATGAGGGATGAGGGTGCACTGTCAGCAAGTTTGCTGAGGACACAAAGCTGGGTGGTGTCACCAACACCCCAGCAGACTGTGCTGCCATTCAGCCAGACCTGGACAGGCTAGAGAGCTGGGCAGAGAGAAATTTCATGAAGTACAAGGTTAAATGCAAACAACCCCAGGTGCCAGTATAGGCTGGGGACTGACCTGTTGGAGAGCAGTATATGAGAAAGGGACCTGTGGGTCCTAGTGGACAGAAGGATGACTGAGCCAGCAATGTACTCTTGTGGCCAAGAGGGCCAACAGCATCCTGGGCGGGATCAGAAAGGGGGTGGTTAGCAGATCAAGAGAGGTTCTTCTCCCCTCTAGTCTGCGCTAGAGAGGCTGCATCTAGAGTACTGTGTTCAGTTCTGGGCCCCTCAGGTCAAGAAGGACACGGTGCTGCTGGAGAGTGTCCAGCACAGAGCAATGAAGATGATGAAGGAAGTAGCACAGCTCCCTTATGAGGAAAGGCTGAGGGAGCTGGGTCTCTTGAGCTTGGAGAAGAGGAGGTTGAGGGGTGACCTCATTAATGTCTATAAATATGTGAGGGGTGGGTGTCAGGAGGATGAACCTCTTCTCCAGGTCATCTGGTGATAGGATAAGGGGCAATGGGTACAAGCTGGAACATAGGAGGTTACATATAAATATCAGAAGGAATTTCTTCACAGTGAGGGTGACACAGCATTGGAACAGGCCTACAAGGGGGGTTGTGGAGCCTTCTTCTCTGGAGACATTCAAGACTTGCCTATACATGTTCCAGTGCAACTTAGTCTAGGTGATCCTGCTGTGGCAGGGAGATTGGACTAGATGACCTTTCAAGGTCCCTTCCGATCCCTAATGATTTTATGATAATAATTCATTTGAGATTTCTGCTTGAGCACAAAGAGCAGAGAAAAAAATGAACTAAGAGCAAAGGGAGGAATGAATGTTATTTTCTCTACCCCTTGCCAAAAACACTACAAAGAATGGAGAAAGCAGCCCCAGAACTGGTTAATCAAAGCAATCAATTATACGGGGGAAAAAAAAGATTTCTATGGATTACTCAGAGCTACTGCCCTGGGCAGCCTCAGGTGGAAAGCAGGAACCATCACAGTCTGCAAGGTGAAGAGATCCCACAGTAACCTCCATAAAAGAGAGAGAGGTGTAAGAAACCTCCTAGTGGGCAATCACTGAATAACCAGATCAGTCATCTGATCCCTTCCTCAGTCCGCATTTGACCCATATTTGGATGCAGAATCACCTAAGGATGAAGGACTGATTGGGAGGGGAGGTACTGGCAGAGCCTACACAATTCTGCACATGATTTGCCATGGCCCTGATGTCCACGTTACACTGGAGCAGCATGTTCCAGGTATCACAGAATCACAGAATGTTAGAGATTGGACAGGACCTTGAAAGATCATCTAGTCCAATCCCCCTGCCAGAGCAGGATCACTCTAGACTAAGTCGCACAGGAACATGTCCAGGCAGGTTTTAAACACCTCCATAGAAGGAGACTCCACAACCTCCCTGGGCAGCCTGTTACAGTGCTCTGTCAACCTCTTCATGAAGAAGTTTCTTCTACACAAATATTATAAATCATCCAGTTTGGACTAATTGATGCACAAAGCCAGTGATGTGGTGAGCATGTTGTTATATAGCCAGGCTTTAGAATCGCACCACACACAGATGGTCACATTAGGACCACAGATGACTCTGCATGTCCTGTGATGATAAACTTCTTTAAGTATTTTAGCAGCAACCTTATGGATCATGAACCAGGGACATGCATTTCTCTAGGGTTATACTGAGGTATTTCAGATGCTAGGACCTGCCAGATTTGGTTCACAATCTGCTCACCCATCCTTTATGCCACAGATACTATGGAAAAGGAAGGGGAAAATGTTGTTCTCTGTTCCTTGACACTCAGAGAAACAGAAAATTTACTGCAGGAAAGATAGTCCTGTCTTCCAGTTCAAAATTCATCACTAATGTTCAAGTAATTTTGACCCTACCTGCACAGTGAAGAGGTTTCTCAGCACAGGCACTGCCTCAAGCACATTTAGTTTCACACTGAGGACAGAGACACAAAGCCCAGCCTGCAAAGGTTTCATTCAACAGGACGTTTTCCTTACCGGCATTTTTCAGGGAAGTCCAGTGCACCAAATACTTGGAATCAAAAATTGCAATGGGAAGTCTGCACCCTGAAGAAGGTTAAAAATAAAAACTGCCAGCAGAGCTTCCCTTTCTCCCAACTCACTTTTCAGCATAAGATGTAAGAACATCCTTGAGGCGAGGTGAGAAACACCAATTGAAATCCCAATAGCTCCCACAAGATGATGTCATATGATTACACAATATTGTCCTCTCCAGATTACAGTGTTTCAAGGACTACGCTGTATTTCCCAGCCTGACAGGAGACTGCCTCCTCTCCACAAAGAAGCAAACTCCTTTCTAGCTTGCTGAATTTGCTTTAGCCTCCCCATGGCCTCTCAGACAGTGTCATCATGCACCAAGTAGGAAAAAACCCAAGTTGTTCTAGAACACAACCCCCACCTCAAATGATTCTCTCTGTAGATGGTTCCTGCTGGTCCACAGACATGGAGGCGCTTTCAAGGAAGTGTCTGAAGCCTCACAACTAATTGTGCACGGTCAGCTTGACTCTCCTCAGAAGGAATGAGGAAACAAGAGGTAGAAGAACCTGTTTGATGAAACCCTGAGCACTGGAGCCTGAGGCAGGAGCTTTGGTAGAACTAAGCACTGTTTCTTCTAAAATCCTGTCTGAGTTTTCCTCCTGACTGCCTCCAATATGTATATAACCCGCATACTGAAAGGGTCAATGAAGGCACAAGTTCTGTTCAAGCCATGGAAAACAGAGCAACAGCAAAACCATGAATAGTCTAATTGACTCAAGGTGGTCCAATCTTTCTACACCAGACCAGCACAGATTTAATGTTTTGGAAAATAACACAAAATACACAATGAGTCTGACTGTTGTATGGACATTACTCAGGTCATACTTACTTTGTGCAATTTCTAGAAACTAGTACACAAAACAGCTAGTTTTCCCCTTGACCATCACAGCAGTGATGTCTCATGATACTCACCCTTAGTTCAAATAGCTCCAACAGTGACCACAGTCAGAATACTGGTGGAAAATTAACATTGCAAAGTCTGTATTGGTGGGAGAGCAGGAGTTTAATTCAAACATCCTCTCCCAGCTGTGCATCTCCGTGGTGCACTGAGATATCCATAGACAATGAATGGCCCCACTGAAGTCAATACAGCCAAATGTGATGGACTTTGCAATTCATTTGAAAGTGAAGCACTACACCAAATTCTCCTCTACCCAAAGGTCTTGATTGCATATTTTACTCAAGCCAAAGTGATACTCAGGAAGGTATTCAGGAGAAATACTACACAAACTTGGTGTTAATTTGCTCTAGATAAACACACACCATACACAAATCATGGAATCACAAAATCATTTAGGTTGAAAAAGACCTTCAATCTCATCAAGTCCAACCATTAACCCAACTGTCCCAAGGCCATTGGTAAACCATGGTCTTAAGCCTCAGATCTCCACAACTTCGAAACACATCTCACACACACACCCCACCACCACCACCCCCCTCCCCCGAGAATTCCGGGAAGCTTTATCTTGTCTTAGAAGCTAAACTTTGGACCTGGTTTGTACTTGGATGGGAGACCATCTAGGAATACTGGGTGCTGTAGGCTTACCCTGCTCTGGCAGCAGGCACTGGACTTAGATGATCTTTCAAGGTCCCTTCCAACTCAAAACATTCTCTGTGATCTTTTCTGTGTGTGACCTTATTATTAGTACAACAGGCAAACTATGAAAATGTGGAAGTGACACAATCCCTGCAGATCTGCTTCTGCCTGCACTTGGACACTAGGTAACATATATGGGGCACAGAAGATGTGTACTGCAAGCAGTTAATAAAAAGGCTGATGGTAGTAGCCCGGCTTTACTTTGGAAAGTAGATCTAATGGTAGAACCTGACACTCATTGTCGGTCACGTGAACTCGGCATTCTGCTGAAGCCACTCAGCACTTCACAGGCTCAACTCTATCCTTTTTAAAAGTTATTTCCTATTTGTCTGTTGTTTACCGTGGCTTATCCTGAGCTGTGAGGCTTTCCAATACACAGATAACTTTGGAAATTATTCCTCTCATGTTCTTTGATGATTTCAAAAGGCAGGAAAGAATCTCTCCACCTTTCCAAGGGCCACCCAGCTGAAGCAGAGAATATGACTTTTTTTTTTTTTCAGGCATGCTAATAAGAGCCAGTAATAACTAAATTCAAGGTGCCTTGGCCTTGAAATACCTCACCTGACTTGCTTTTGTTCTCTCCCAGGAAGATATTTTTGAAGTAGGTCTTCAAATTAAGCTTTCTAATGATTAAAAGTGTTAACTGTAACTAAGCTGTTAACAGACACTCTCCCCAGGAGAAAATAAAGGAACACAGGGGAGGTGAAGACCATCTCCTTTTCTAGGGAAAAAAATCCAGAATGAGCTGGATGTATATACCCAAATCAATGAACAATCACAGAATCACAGATTTGTTTAGGTTGAAAAAGACCTCCAAGATCATTAAATCAAACCATTAACCTAACTGTCTCAACCCACTACTAAACCATGTCCCTAAGCTCCAGATCTACATGACTCAAACAATTTTGAAGTAGGCTTTTTTCCCATAAACTGTCAGATAAATTATTTCATCCCTTCTCACCCTTCAGGGCTGCTGGGCACCCCTCCCATAATCTCTTTACTGTTGAAATATGTCAGCCTTGAGCTGAAGATCTAACACACACCACTTGTATTTTAAGAAGTGAGGACACAGATGTTCGCTTCACACTGAAGCAATGATGACTGATATGGTCTCACATTGTATGCTGGATCTGGCAATGGTATCAATCAACAAAGCTGGATCTGTCCACCATTTGTGCAGTTCTGGTAGACATTTAAATCTTGTCCTTGGTGTTACTGTTCCAGGAGAGGAAACCTGTGACACCAAGCTGTTAAGCCACTATTTTCATTTAATTTCATGATCCACATAGAGCTGAAATCAAGCAAATCTCTAAAACTGTATGTAAGGGTGCTGGTTTCTTGCTGGAGATCACTGACCAATGTATTGCAAAATACTACTAAATTTAGGATGGCCATACAGAAATTACTAACTTAGTGAGTTTGAAGTCAGTTCGCAGGAACAGATGGAAATTCTAAGTAACTGAAGCCCTGAGTTCATCACTTTTGCGTTCCAATGCCTTCAGCTCCGCATAGCACCCTAAACCCTGTATTTCCACCAGTGACTACTAGCTTGTTCAACATCTTTCTGCTGAAAGAACTGTAAGGGAAAAACTTTACTCCACTTCCAAGCCCAGCTGTTAGATTTATGCTGATCAGGAAGCTCACTAAAGGATACAATATTGAAAGAACCAACAGGACGCTGTTTGGTCTTGGGACAGCTCGGTTGCACTTGACGAGCTTAAAGATCTTTTCCAACCTATTGTATGATTCTTCATAGTGAAAGGATGGCAACAGATAAGTTATGTCCTTCCACAATTTTGTTTGAGCTCCAAACACAAAAAGCAACAAATAATTGTGCAAAGCAACTCTGAGTAGCAAAGCTGAGACCTCCCCTTAATTTCCTCAGAATCTCTCTTCCTCAAATCCATAAAGCCTTTGTTGCTATAATCCAGCCCAAATTTATCTCACCAGGGATTAAATCTGAGGCATTAACACATCAAATATTAACAATTAAAGACAAAATTATAACTTAGATTGACAAGTTTCAAAGGCGCTCAAACCAACTGCAAAACTCTTGAGATGAGAACCAAAATGCTCGTGCTATGCTCCTGAGTGACGTGGAGCTGCTCCATCCATTACATTTCTCTTCAGGAATGCTGTGAAAATGACTACACTCAAGATTCTCTAGACTCAAGATATTTTGCTAATGGATTTCATTACTACCTGAGACAGATAAGATCTATGTATAAATCTAAAGCAGACAAAGGCTTCTTCTGGACCCATTGATATAAAAGGCTTTTACAAGATTTGATTCCTGAATTAGGAGCAAATGCCCATCTCATTGTTTCCTATTACCATCATGCTCACTGATTTGAGGGAATTATGTGAATGGGAATAAAAGCAAAACTGAGAGAAGAGGGGGGAGATAACACTCTGTTGTATCACAAGCAGATGCAGGACAACAAAGTACATGAAAACCTGTCTGACCAGTTCACAGCAAGGCAAGATTACCATGAAATTATGACACATTACCTCCTGGCTTGCTACAATTCCAGGCTATAAAGTAACAAGGATTAGGAGCACTGTGAAATTCACCAACTTCAAACATCAACACAAACACTAGGGAAAACCAAGTGGTCCTGGTTCCAGCCATTTTTCTGCAGTGACCTGTTATAGCACTTTGGAACTTTTCTTTAAATAAAGGCTGCTGCAAAGATGATCTTCCTTCTCAGTGTCATCTGAGCTGTTACGTCATGGATTTGCTTTGTTGACCATCCATCTTATTTACACGTTCCTGAGGTTGGCAACTTAAGCTTCAGGTTCTTTCTCTGCTGATCCACATGAATAAAAACACTCTCCTGCACTATCCAGACAAATGCTGCTTCCCCAGGGGCCATAAAAAGGCCTTTTCTGTTCTGAAAAGTATAGATTTGTATTTTATTATGGAGGTTTTATGGCTTTTGCATGTCACATATCTTGATACAGTAGTCAAAAGCCTCCAAAGGTCTTGCAGGTAGTTTATGATCTTATTATCCAAAAGTGAGATAATGAGTTTTCTGATTTTACAGCATAAGCCCCTACAAGAAGCAACTATGAATTTTCTGCTTTTGCACAACCTCAGACATTGTGAGATTCTAAGAGAAAGTAATAACTTCTACATCCAAACCTGTCCCCCTGCCAGAACATATGCGTTCAGCACTCCCATAAGCTTTCAGCTCTTCGTTCCTGTCATACTGGGGACATAACTCACATCAAGAACATGAAACACCTCTGAGACTTCACGTAATTTGCATCATAAAGTTGATTAACCATGTGTAAAGCTTCTCCAGAGGAGTCTTGCAGACCAGAGCTGCTACTGAAGCAGATTTCACTTGCTGGTCTGCAGACAGGGTACAGGGCTGATTCACATTCCGCTCTACAGAATGTTTGGCTCCTCGTTTGTCTTATGGATCACTGACACAGTGACACTCAGGTCCCAGACAGAAGAAGCCAATAGAGAGTCCAGTAGGAGATTGATGCTGGGAGAAGAGGCTTCATCAGAGCTGTCCCTATTCCTCCCATTCCCACCTTCCTCTTCCCTCAGATGCTTTTACTTTAGCCCATCTTCCAGGAATGGCGAAGAGCCAAAGAGACATTCTCACACCTCACATCTAATTTTTACAACTGCAAACTCTGGGTTACACTAAGGATTTTGAAATCTTTATGGCATCAGTAACACCAACAGAGCAGAACAGTGCTTGGCTGCAGAGTGCACACATCTGAAACCAAGTCTAACCATTGGAACACATTAGAGCCTGTCTGATTGCTCTCTGGACATCAGTCTAACAAGACTAGAGATCGGTTTCAATTTATTTGTTCAAAAATCCAATGATTTATGATTGCTTTATTAATGAAGAATCAGGAAAAAAACCTACAATGTTATGGTCTGAGTCTTGAGTATATGGGGTGTTTTTTTTACTTTAAAGATGCTCTGAACAATAGGACTTGTGAGAAAACATGCATGTGCCAGACTGGAGAGAAGACTCACTGTCCAGAACCATTAGTTCTGTGCCCTCACAAACTCATCCATCAGCCGTTTAGAAGCGATGAATGATGAATTTTGAATTCTGAGAAACACACAAAGTACAATATTAAAAACATAAGGAATTCATCTGATGTTGATGTAACTACTTATCTCCTAGTAGCACGTAGGAATCACTACAAATGCAACTAAATGCCAAGTGTACACTCAACAGTATCAGCTCCAGGGAACACTGCTCAAAGAAAGTCATACCAGAATGACAGAATCATATAAAGATCTTTTTCAACCTAAACAATTAAGATGATGAAGTCCAACCATTAACTGTCCCAAGGTCACCACTAAACCATGTCTCAAGTTCCAGATCTACCTGACAAAAATCAAGAGGAACATTAGTTCTGAATTGGTGTGTGAAGCAACCTTAGGCCTGTCTGCTTTCCAGTCATTAATGTATGAAACATGCTATAGATCTAAAATGCTTTGGTGTTTGCTTAAGATTTTTTGTGTTTTTGCTGAACTCACGCGTGTTCCTAACACCAAAACCAACATTTACGCCTTATGCACTGCATCGTGAAGAAACGTTAAAACGCAGTTTAGCTGAATTCATGTCAGGATCTCCAAGAACATGGATATGGATATTTGGGAAATAATAAGAAGAAAACTGAAGAAAAAGCTAAGACAAGCAGCCAAATATGAGGCCAAGGTGATAGAACAGGATTAAGGAGAAAAGACGTGAGCCAGGATGGCAAGTGTTCCAGAGGTACAAAGGCATTATGAGGTTACAAGGAAGGAAAAGTCAAGGAAACTAGAGGAAAATAAAACAATTTCTCAATGAGTCCAGTTCAAACTACGTAAGAATGAGAACAAAGTGGACACAGCATGGGTGACCTTCAGCCTTTCTTCTTACAACACGTTTTCAGACATCATTTTCAAACACCACGGATCACCTTCACCTTGAAATAAAGGGAAATTTACAGGTACCACAAAGACTTACGCAAGGACTACATAAGTTCTCCGCAACCAAACTGGACTTGCAGTATAACCTAGAGATCTACAGTGGGACATTTCAAAATCTGAAAAGGTCACTCTATCCTTCCTAGATCATCTTGAAGCTAGAACAGATAAAGAAGGCTGGAGAATTGGCAGCACAAAGACAGAAAAGATGAGGAGAAAACTGAAGAAAGCAGAGAGAACTACTGTCTTGCTGGATTTTCATCAAAGCAAGAAGATTCCAATCATTTCCTCATTAATTCTGCAGAACACATGCATTGGTCTTCATTTCTCTACCACCATTACCTCTTCATTGGCTACCACACCCTTATCTGAAGATACTTCTAAGCATTAACATTGACAGTCATATATTTTTAAACAACATTCCAAAGGCCCAGGTGCTGAAGAACAAAGATTACAAAGTGGTCTCTCTTCTTCAACAATTCAAGACCTACAGGGTTCAGTGGGGAAGAAAACTGGTAGAGAACTGGGTAACATTTCTCTACCACTGCTGCCAATAAACCAAACATTTAAATCCCTGTTACATTTCCTGGGAACATGCCAGTATCACCAGGATTTTTAGCTATGCTGTTCACAAATACGTGGAGTCTTAGCTTCCATAACTTGTGCTAAATCACAGCAATGATATTTTAAGATTTTCTTTTTTTTTTTAACTTTCAGAGAGATGTGAGAGGACACTCGGGAATCAACCTGACAAGCAATTCAAGCTACTGACTGTGAATAACAATCAGAGCAGATAAGAATCCTGCAGCTGTTCTTACATCATGTTCATTTGCATTTTGCTTTACTAAAATAGAGTGCAAAGTCCGTAACTGCCCTGCAAGTTACCCAATCTCTAGAATTATTTATTAGCTTTACAGTCCCAGTTTCACATTAATATTGCTGAATGGATTCTTGCATCTTCCTGTGCCTGCCTGCCAAATAGGAAAGCAGTCGCTCACAAGCCCAAGGTTCAAACCTCTCTGTAAGCCTCCTGTCACAAACACTTTGCTTCCCAAATGGTAGAATCCCCTGTAACTGCCGCAATTTGACCATCCTGAAAGGACACATGAAAGATCCCTGTTCTTCACTTTGCTCTGTCTCATGACTTCTCATCTTACTCCACATCCAAGTATCTCCAGCCCTACCTTTTTGTGTTGATGGCGGGACAGTGTCTTCTCACTCTGATAGCAGATTTCCCATTTCCTACTGTCTCCAAAACCTCTCTTACAGCCTAATAACTGGGGTGAAGGAAACAAAATTAAGAGAGTACGAGGTAGACCAGAATTGAAATAAACCAGCCAATTTCAAAACAGAAAAGTTCTCACTTCTAGTTTTTTTTTGAAACTGTATTTGCAGCTTCCTCTCAAAATTTGAAAAAAGTTCATTTAAAATGAAAATCTAGTTAGGGTAGAAACTGATCACACCTAGAGGCCAAGTCCTACAATTCCAACGTAAATCAAATCCTCATTTCAGCAGTATTTAAAGAATTCTGGAAGGGTAGGGCTGAGATGTCGTTTTGATGACTGAGGAAAGCAGAAACCAGACTTGCATGTGCAAGGTTTGCAGAAGAATAATAAATCAGTAAAATAAAAGTAAAGAATGTTGTTAAATGTTATTTATTCTTGATTTTTCCCTTGGAACAGAGGCCCCAGTCAAGGAAAGAATTTAAGCACATGCCTGAATGAAATCCAGCAAACCTAGCAAACCCAGTGAGATCAGTGGTTTATTCACATAGTATCTGTGGAACCTCCGGAGCTTAAACCATCACCAAATCTCTTTGGTTGGTAAGATCTTTAAGATCATCAAGTCCAACCTTCAATCCACCACTTTTTTCACCCACTTCAACTTTTCTTACATTCCAGTTTCAAGTTTAATACCTGTTGTCTCTGGTAACTCAGTTCCAACAAATACTCGGCGCAGAGTCTCAATATAATTAATTTCACTCTGTAGAACTTGGTATCAGCACTAGCAATAACAGCACGAGATTCTGATCAATCCAGAGACCAAGTCCTTACCTATACATAGTGTAACTCAGGGCTAAGTGAAATCTGTGCTCTGCTCTACATTTTTCATGGCCTGAGCAATTTTCTTCACATCTGAAGCAAGACTTCAAAAAGCTTTGTGCTGAGCAAAATAGGCAAAAAATAAAACCAACCATCAAAACAGGTCAGTGAGCAACATACGGCCTTCAACGAGTCACTTTGCCTATGCCAGCTCATCCCCATCTCCTACATGTGTCGCTTTCTGCTGTTGCCAAAAGGGCAGCTGGAGTATGTGGGGCTGCAGCAACTATTCATTACCCTCCTCCAGGTTTCTCTCTGTGCCTCATCTCTTCCTTTCCTTGCTCTGCCCTTTCTGTCTCAGAACAACCCTCACTATTGCTTCGCAGCCGGCTGGGAAGGAATGCAGGTAAGCGGGAGCTGCAAGGAGAGAACATTTCTAACAGGGAGTAGGAGTAGATTTATGCAGCTGTAGAAAGGGATTGATAGGAGATCGTGGGTGAACTGCATGGTTGACTGTTCCACGTCCCCAACAGGAAGGGAAAAAAGGAGGGAGACAGGCTAGGGAAACATCCTTACCTGTACAAAGTGCTCTCCAAACTGCCCATCTCTGCCTGACAACCCTGTGAAACCCCATGGAGACCCTGCAGCATGCCCCACCTCAACCACCAAATCCAACAGACCTCATTCAGCACAGAAACCTATCGAACAGGATAAGCAATTTCCCTTTTGCTTCAGCAAAGACTCTCCTGCTTTTCAACAGCCTGCGGCAGAGAGGAGATGCAGAGCTTTCACAAGCAAAATCCTCAGCCTTTCAACACCATCAGCATGGATAAACTCAACTAGCAGATTAAAATAAAGATGAAAATATGCTACAGTCACACTCTGTTAGGCCAGCACCAAGCATCACCACAGCATGGCACCAGCAGAGGTTAAAACCAAACAGAAATGCTAACAAGCACCTCAGGAGTCTTTCCAGTTAACTCAGAGGCACTAGGAGGAGAGAAATTCTGCTTCTTGCATTCACGGGCAGTTCATGGCATCAAGGACTTGTAGGAGTTTCAATCCCTCCCATGCTCTCACCTTTTGGGTACCACTTGCTTTATGCCACACTGGCACAGTTGCAGGATGCAAATATAATAGAAATAGGAGAAGATGTTTTCAATCATATAAAGTTTGGACCTTAAAAAGGAACAACTGAAGAGAAAAAAACCCAACATTATGGATGTGGGCTAGCAAAGAAAAACCCACTAAAGTCTGTGGTTTAGGTATTTTCCTGACAGTGTTAAGGGTTTTTCTTTTAAAGACAGCAGAAAATTGAACAAGTTTCATTACCCTAAATAAAGCTGTCAAAGCTTTTTGGTGGAAATGGAGGCTGAATGAAGTGATGTCCTGAGTAACTTCACATGTCCTTCCTCGTGCAGAGCTGGTCTAATGGCTAAGATCCTTAGATGGAGCCTCTGACATAGCTCCAGTCACTCAGATTTCATCTATCAGCAGACCTGGACACCTGAACGCACCAAAACTGATCTTGCTAATTTGGGGGAGTGCAACCACAAGTCCCAAAATCAGCACAATTTTCCCTCCCCATCCCAATTCCACCAGTGAAAATGCAGCTTCATTTCCAATTGTAGTGCAAAGGCACACTGCATCATCACCAGAATCACCCAACTCAACCAAACCAGCCACAGTTTTCACCTGATTTCTTTGTTGTTCAATCAGAACTTGCAGCTTGTTTACGATTTGTGGTTTCCAAAGCCTTGAGTTCATTAACAACCTCGCACAGGCTCCGTGGAACATGTTAGGTGCTCATAAAAAAACCCTGTAACATCATAAATCCAAAGCTGTCTTGAAAGCTACAGCATAGCCATGACTGAAAATAGATCTGCAAAAATGACAATTTGTGCTACTGCAAAAGCAGCCACATTTTGACTTGCCATGGGACTTCTTTTTTGGAAGACTAAATACATATTTTGTATTGATTTTTTTTTTTAAAAAGTGTGTTTTGGTTAAAATCCACTAAAATGTGAACCACAGTTTTAAACCACAACTTTGATTTAGTTTTTTAATATTTCTTTTTTTTCCAAGGATCACAAATATCATATGGTTACAAATCATTTTTGCAAGTACTCGGTAGATGAGAGGAACCAGGATTTTTGCATATTTATCTGACTTGTCCTAGTACAATAGAGGCTAACATGATTTCAAGCTTTGTACTTGTTTATCACCAGTGTTTCCACTGTAACCATGGCATCAGCATATAGCACAGGCTTCACAGTGAGGAAAATATCCAGTATTTTACTAAAACCCCTTGTTTCTTCAAACAAATACAACAGCAAATCCCAGTGAAGAGAGGTGAACTGGCTAAGGAGATAACCAGTTTCTTTTTAGGGGGAAAAAGCCCCAAAACATTATTTCTTTC
The DNA here is from genome assembly GCA_013397515.1 of Upupa epops. Lineage (NCBI taxonomy): Eukaryota > Metazoa > Chordata > Aves > Bucerotiformes > Upupidae > Upupa > Upupa epops. The sequence continues at coordinate 26,227 of VZRI01011561.1, forward strand.
AAATGCCTTTTGCCTTCTGGACTGCTGACAAGATCCTAGAAATGTAATACAGGAGAAGCAGCATAACCTTGACCCCAGTGCAGATATTACAAAGGAAATATGGAAATTTTCCTACAACAATGCAGTATTGTATGAGATTGACAGCATTAAAGCCATTAATGTGACAAGAGCTTCCCTGGGCACAGCAGTCTTTTCTCAAACCTACTTAAATTGTGACAGATCGGTCCTGTTACATCATGCTGAAGGTAAAGAGGGGCAGCAGCACAAGTAACACCAAAAGCACTCCACACAAGTGTGATACCCAATTTCAGGGTCACTTAAAGGGAAGCCCTTGGAATAGCAGGAAATAAAAATCCTTTATGGTCTCCCAGAGTGCTTCACAGCCTGTATTTATTTGGTATTACAGGCAGTATAGAAGAATGGGTTCCTGTATTAGTTGCTTTTAATTTTGAGCTCGTTATAAAGTTGGGAATAAAAAAAATCTACCTTAAAAGCCATGAGTGAAAGGAAAGAATCAGTCCTCTTAAACAGAAGAAACAAACTGTGTTACCAGCAGATCTTAGTCTAACCCATTAATTTCACGGATGACTTCCCTTTTGTAGGTTTGAATATCGACTTTGAAGATCCCAATAAATCTATTCACTTCATGATGGACTCTACAGAGATGCCATGTCCACAGGCCTTATTTTAACTCACTGAAATCAGACAAAACCCAGCATGACTGTGTAAGAGCCCCTTCTCTGAAGGTCCCTATCTATTACCAATCTAATAAACACACTCAGCTATTACAAGTACAGTGACACGTTTGATAAATGGGAAGATTTCGGAAAGGGTAAAGCACGATCTTCTAAATATGTGAATCACCACCAATGCCAGCTGTGATACAGGGAGGCTGGGGTACCACGCAAACACATCCAAACTCCAACGATTTGCAACACAGGATGGGGTAAATGATGCTTCAGGGGCTACTTTATATTGACGACCGGTTATGATCCACTGTCATGTTCTCGGTTCTCTCCCATTATCAGACAACCAACATGGTCACTCCCTCATCTCCTCCCACTCTGTGCATGCTGGACAGCAATGAATCTGCTGCAATAAAATACAGCGTTTATCTGATTCAGCTATGTAGTTCATCCTGGATCATGTTTAAAATGGGCCTCAGTCTGTTACATTTCCACTATTTATCTACAAAACGTGTTCAGACTTTGGAGTTCACTCTACAAATCAGAGCTAGGACATACCCCAGTGCACCAGCCCCACCAAAATTCAAACTTGACCATCTGCAACCTGCAGGGTTCTTCCAGATTTGGCAACAAACTCGCACAAGGAACACACAGAATTATTCTTATACCACTAAAAATCTGTGAGGAAGCCCTCAACGATGAAGTCCCCGCACCTTGATTTCAGAAGAGGCACAACTCAATTATCATTCAATCCAGGTAAAAGACATCTGCAATACTGCTGCATACCCTGATCTGGCTGGTTTTCCTCTGCCCATCACCTGATTTTACCAGCCAAGCTTACCAACGTGCAGCTTTTATAGAGCATCAGAATAATCTAGATCTCAATTCTCACAGTATTACACACAGCAGCAGACATGACAAATATTTTCAAGTTGTAAACATTAAAGTTTTGCCAGTCAAGTTAGTCACCTTCTGATCAGTATCAACAGCCTAATTCTTTCATGCTTCTCCATCGTTCTGACATCTCTTTATGCCATTAAATAAAGCAGCCCTGAAGCACATGAGAAACTCAGAGCCATTAACACTCGCTATTTTTCACTCTGCTCCTGGCTTCTTTGTCTGTCTGCCAAGGAAATATCACCCTGACCATTATCCTTGACCACAAAAAACACCACAAAAAGAGGCACGCACGCACCATTTCAGGTGGCTGAGTGAGCAGCAGGGTGCACTTAAGACAAGGAGACAGCTGCTATTGTTTTAATCTCTATCTCGTTTTAAGGATACACCGTGTGCCTGCCTGCAGAAAGGATCATTATGCATATTCACGTTTCCTGCATTTCTTTTGTTTGCTTGTTTGGTTTTTCCATGTTGAATCACAGCACCCAAGGATGTCACACCAAGAATTCTACAGGTTTGGTTTTTTTTGTACTCCCACTGAGGCACTGGTTCAGCCTCTGGACTTTGGTCACCTCACATATACAGGCAACAGAATTTGGGGCCAAAAACCCACCAGTACCCTTTCACCAGTGTCATGAGCACTACATGAGCTCTATGCATAAAGGTGCAGATCATCTGGGGGAAGGAAGGAAGGAAGGAAGGAGGAGCATCAGTGCTGATGCAGTATGCTCACAAGTGACACGAAGACCCCAAAGTGTCTCCAGTCAGAGGTCAGGTCTGGACTTTTACAGCTCCTCATTGACAGGCTGACCAAACTCAGACCAAGTGCTGGTCTCTATGGTTCGGTTGGGGTTTTTCAAACACCATAAGACAACAAGATCTGTATTTATGTAATATAATTTCAGAAACTGAGGTGGTCACTATGCAACTCTCAGTAATTATGCATCCCCTAGTTAGACTCATGTTTTTATCTTTCTCCCTTGCCTGCAGACCCCATGCATCAGAGACACAGTAACCATGACTATCTCAGTAAAACCAAGCAGGGAAATAATGAAAAAGCCTTTGGAGCAATTACGTGCCTCCAGCAACCCAACTCTGCAAGGCAGATGTTGCACCCAGAGCCACACCTCCAAAATCCATACATACAGGCTGTGTACCTACAGCACAAACACTTACCCAGTCCTCAAAGTGGCGGCTCCCATTCTGCAGCAAGTCCTCAAACTGTATAGTGCAGTTGGCTACAAAATCATCGTACCCAATGGGGGCATCGTGGAAAACAGCCATCTCAATCTTTCGGCCGTTGCAGACATCGGTGACAAACTCATCGTTCCAAGCAGGGCTGTTGGTCTTTTGCTTGGTTGAGGTCTGCCCGATCCTCGAGTCGTCCACATTGAGGGCAATGTAAGGGTCCAGCAAAAAGGTCTGTGGCCTGGGACCCACCGCATGCCTCAGTGACCACGCTGTGGGCTTCAGGTTCACTGCCTCGCAAATCTTGATTTTCAGCAAGCCATTGAAAACCACCATGGCTGGATGGCAGCACTCCTCCAGAGGCTGAGCACTCACAGGGATGCAGGGATCCAGGGAAGGATGGACAGAGGGATGGAGGAAAGGATGGAGGTAGGGTCGGAGGGATGAAGGTCTCGCCAATAAACAGGGGGACAAGTCCGGGAGCAGGACACGGTGCGGGTCCTTCGCCTCGCTGCTGCCGTTACCTTTGATTATTTCGCCTTTGCTCTTGCGACACCCAGTGAATACATTTATTTTTCTAACGGAAAACAAGGAGGGGGCCCACCGGGGAAAGGGGAGGCAGCGGCGGCGTCTGCAGAAACCTCACCAAAAGCGACCAAACCCGCAGGAGAACCGACCCAGGGACGGCGAGCGGGACCCTCTCCGCTTCGCCTAGAGCATAAGCCCGGCTTAGCCCGTGCCGGGCAGGCAGCGCCAGCTTCTGGGCGGCAACAACAACCCACTCCCCAAAAGAATCCGAACGAGAGGCAACCGGCCGAACCTCCCAGCCCAGCGAAGCTCCGCTCAGCACCCGGCCGCCCCAGCACCTTCCA